>CP126891.1:160296206-160546206 GCA_030440675.1 Furcifer pardalis | reverse complement strand
GAAGTTGAAGATGAAGGGGAAATGGCTTGGAGTTTGGAAGACCAATCCAGAACTCTTTTTTGACAATTCTGAAGAAATTCCTATACCATATGTTGGTGTGCTTGTTGAGGTAACCAAATCTATCCACAATATTTGATTTTTTACAAAATACTTGAAGATACATGTTAAAGTTTTATATTTAAAATTATTTGTTTCTCAGAAAACTTTCAGAATTATGGAAATTATTTTTAAGTGCACTGAAAGTATATGGTAGTACTAAGAATTTCATTTTGTTTCATATTTGTTATGTATAAGTCATGCAAAACTTGATGTTTTAGCTTTGTACCTAGTGGCTGTCACAGTCAGCTCCATTTGTTGCAATTATTGCAGGCACTTCTGTTTCAGGGACGTTCCAGAGATACAAAGTAGTCTGGCAAGAAACTCTGTTGCTGATTATCTAAAATAAAGGGCTACAAATTTCTAACATTCTAAATCTCAACAAGTTCGAGGGCTGCTCAGCAGAAATCTAATACTGTATCATTGAATATCTTGATAAGGCCAATTTGGTTTGGCAAAATCCAATTTGCATCATTCCACAGCATAAATTGATCATCTAGCACTGGTACTTAATTTAAACTGAATAAAGGCTTTCCCTTTTCAGCTTCAGAGGCTCTCTATGACTTTTTTGCCTTAGGGAAGCATTTGGGAGCCTTCAGATGAGGGACCAGAGCCTTAATAGTAAAAATAAAATAAAAGGAACTGTTAGGTTACTGCAGCTTTGTTGGCAATCTGGCAGAGGTTTATTACTATTAAAGGCTTCACTCCTTCCCAAATGTTTCGCAAAACTTATATGGCAGCAGAATTGACAAATGCAAAACAAAAAGTTCAAAAATCAAGGATTATTGATTTGCTGGCCAACATGCCATTTATGATGAGGCTAGACCAGTGGTTCCCAACCTTTTGTTGGCCATGCTTCACCTAAGCATCTCTCAAATTCTGATCCCTTGACTTATAATTGATATTATTCAAAAAGTGAACTCTTGTTCATGTGGAGGAAGCCTAAAGGGCCATTCACTGTTAATAATTCATTCTCAAATTGCCCCCCTTAAAAATCAAAATGCCTCCCTGTGGGTCATGTGGGAACCATGGTGCTAGATGAAAGCTGAAAGGAAGTCCAATGCCTGATGCGGAAATCAGTACTGAATCCAAAGTTAACAACCAAGATCATAACATGGAATGTACAAATACTTTATCAGTGTAGCAAATTAGTTTAGTTATGTAAATTTTATTTTACATCATCAAGGTTTGATCTGTTCTCCATGTTGCACCAGCTGTTTGAGTTATACTTTCCAAGTGATTCATGGAGGGAGAAAAAAGGGATAGAAGAAACGTTGGCAATTCAGACTTTAAGATTTTAGTTTACTATAGATAATTCTGAGCAACCTATCTTGACAATGATGTCTTGTTGTGGGTTACAGGTGGTAATGAGAATGGAGAAAAAAAGAAATGCACTGATACTCAGAAAATCTTATTTTGTCTTTTATATTGATTTATATCTGGGCTGTTTACTTTCCCCTCATTCTTTGCAAAGTTGCTATTTGCAGCGTTTCCCCATTTTCATCAATTCAGTTACTGTATGTGGAATTTAGAAAATTTAACTTTTTGTATACACTAGCAGAAAGGGTAATCATTTTCTCTGTTTAAAGGCTGGCAGAGAGCTCAAATTGCTTCAGCATCAGCATAACTTATGCCATATCTTAGACCCCATGGTTGGTGCCTGTAAATTGTGTTTTTACATTGTAAACAGAAAGAAGTGGGTAACACACTTGCACAGTGCTTCATTTCTTACATTGTAATAGCTTTGTTTTTAAATTTTGTTTTAGGTTACGTGTAAGCAGCCACCAGATCCATCAGCTAACTTCAGCGTTTCTGTATCTGTAGCTGAGCCTTTCTCTTCTAATATTGCAAATATCCCAAGACAGCTGGTGGATGAAGTTTTGGAGGAGATGGATCATTGTGTGCCTCTTTTGGAAGTCTATCCTGTGGAGGGGCAGGATAATGTAGTAGTTGATATAGCCAAAGCATTGGAAATTGTAAGGTATGGATTTTTTTTTAAAGTAGTCAACAGGATATAAAATGAATGAGTTGTGAGAGAAATAATTGGCAGATTTATTATTGTATATTATTATTTGATTTAATATACTGTATTTCATTGCAACTTAAATACTTGCAGTAATTACTGGGGTTATGGAAGAACCATAGCCTGGTAATGGAGTAGACTTTACAGCTAGTGACTCAACGCTGAGTGTCAGGCGGTGGTTAACTAACCTGACTCCCTAAAGGGGCCAATAGCTATGGGCGGATGAGCCCCTTTAGGTGGGGTGATGGTTGCCCTTAGTGGCGGAAATGCCACTGGAAACCATAATATTGGGCCCAACAGCAAAATGAGCAGAGGAGGAACTCTGATGGATGGGACCAACATTTTTGGTATGTTGTAAGTTTTGGCAATAAATGCTTCTGAACATTGTTACAATATACAGTCACATATTTTTAAAATAGAGTATCAATGAATTGCCTCTGGGTCTCATTTAGGTTTTTTTATGACTTTCTTTGGAGAGACTGGGATGATGATGAAAATAGTGAAACATATGCTGCACTGATAGAAGAGAGAATTAAAATGTAAGTATACGTCTTAGGTCAGGCTATCACAAATCATAGATGAGATGGAAAAACTATGGGCAGTTCCTGAGAGCAGGACTGGGTGAAGCTCAGCCTGTAGGCCAGGGGTGCCCAAACTATGGCCTGTGGACCAGATGCAGCCCCCAACACAAATTCATCTGACCCACGCCACCCGGATTGTTCCTGAAAGCGGAAGTATAATGTGCTCATGGGTGCATTTTATTTCCGCTTCTGGGAGTGATGAGGGTGGTGCAGGCTGGATGAATTGGCATTGGGGGCCACATCTGGCCCACAGGCTGTAGTTTGGGCACCCCTGGTTTAAGCATAGAAAATGGCAGCTTAAAATCTATCTCATCTTGTTGCAAAACAGGAACGTTTTACTTCCACTTACGGTGGGAGGAACCACATGACCAGACCGCTGAACCACGTGACCAGCTTGTGGCTTGAAAAGTTTGGGCACCCATGCTGTAGGCCATATGCAGCTCTCCAAAACCTCCTGATCCCACAATATCTTTGGACACAATCTTCCTCTGATGTTTTTTTTAAACCAGAAGTATGTATCCCTTCAAGGTGACAGATTGAACAACATTTTCCTATTGTAGTAGAGGCTCTCGTATCGGAATATCTCTGCACAAAAACACTGAAGCATGTTGGGAATTAGCTTGATTGATTACTTTAATGTTAGTGTAGTCTTATTTAATTCCTGGACACATTGGTCTTTAGTTGAGTGAGGCTGTATATTGTAGTCCATTTTATTTATTTGCATGTTACTGTTGGGTTAGGTTTCTGCTTATTTATGTTTAATATTATATACTGATACACCATCTTGAGTGTGAATATCTCTCAGATGGGTGGTATAGACGTCTTTTAAATAAACGAATTAATAAATAAATCTCTTTCCTAACAGGATAGTATCTTGTATCTTTTTCTTTTAGAAATTTTGTGGAGTGTGAATAACTCCACCTTTGGTTTGAAGTGGTACACTTCATATCCAGGCTTGCCACTAGGTTTGGGATTTTAATTTTTTTTCCTACCACAATCCACCAGATATTTCTTCTGCCAGAATTCTGGCACCTGTATTCCCCCCACCCCCCAACAAAAGCAAAACAAACAACCCACAAGTCCTCAGAGGAGTTTTGGCACATAGATACAAGGCTCATCACCTTATTGTTGCAGCTAATGTACTTTCAATTTAATCTGCATCATGAAAATTAGGACTCATTTTTCTTCTATAAAGTTTCAAAAGGAAACATTCTAACTTTCATAATTTTTTTTATAGTTGGTGTGATATTCAGAATGGGGTTATTCCTGCTCCAGTTGGTCATCGTTTTAGACAAAATCTGGATAAATACAAGAGCATGCATTTGGAATTGATTAATTACCGAAGTACTATTAAGGAAGAGCCCACAGCAGAAGAAGCTGTTGAATGCTGGAAAAAATACTATGAACTAGTAATGCTCTGTGGTTTGTTAAAAATATGGGAAGATTTACGCCTGAGGTAATTTCCCCAATGTATTGCTTTTTTTCTTCCTCAAAACTGATCAACAGTTTTATATCATATTGAAGGAAATTGCTAATAATTGCTTTACTGATTTGTACATTTTATCTTAATGTTTTTCTACTGAATGAATTAATTTTCTGGTTAAGAAATCAGTGTGTGTTAAGAAAACCCTACATTCTGAGTTACAAAGACTATAAAGAAGGCAGGCAACTTACCTGTAATTGTAGTCCTTCAAGTGGTCATCTGTAAAATCACATAACCCTCCCAACAACTCCTTAATATGTCGCAGACTTGTGTGTACCACTACATCAGTGGTGGATGTTACCAATGGAAATGAAACCATTAGGAGAGAGTGCATGTGCAGGAAGGGCTCTTAGCTTAACAGCTTCATCTTTTTAAGATGTGGAAAGTTCAGACAAATTCTGTGAAAGTGCAGAACACCCATATGTGTGATTGTGCAGTTCCCAGCGATACGGAAAGTAAAAGATTGACATTTGTCATTTCTCATCATTATATAGAAAGAATTAAATAAGGAGAAAATGAACTTTCTCTTTTAAAACTTAAAACTTATTGATTGCAATGGCATGATATTTTTGGTTTAGTTTTTAAAAAGTCTTAACACATACACACTCTTCAGGATGTCATGTAAAAATGATCTTAGATAGCTTTGGCCTAAGAGACTTTAAAATTATCTTTCTAAGTATTGGTTTAAAGTACTGCTCCTTAGAAGGTCAAATAGTAAAGATGAAGCTAAAGTACTTCGGACACCAAATGAGAAGAGAGGATTCACTTGAGAAAGCCTTGATGCTGGGAAAGGTGGAGGGCAAAAGAAGAAGGGGGCGGCCCAAAATAAGATGGCTAGATGGTATTGTAGATGCAACAGGCACAGAACTGGGCAGACTGAGGAAGATGGTGGAGGACAGAGGTGCCTGGAGGGCAATGGTCCATAGGGTTGCAAAGGGTCGGAATCGACTGTGCGGCTGAACAACAACAAAAGTATTGGTTAAACATTTAATACTTTGAATTTTAAATTTTGTTTTCCCAGAAGCAGCAGCTAAAATGCATCATATACATCTGTATGGTATGCAGTGCACTGTTAATTTGTAAATGAAATTATTTGGCAAAAAGCAGAAGCACAGAATACTTAATATTTTGTTCACTTTGCATTTTTAAAGGTTTATAGTGCCAGGCATTTATGGAATGCTCATTTTGTATAGGAATATTGTTTAGGCTTAAATGTCTGTGTCTGTTTAAATCTGATACAAATACATTGTTATGTGTAGATTAAGCCAATTTGCTTTACAGATGTCACAAAATACTCTGTCTGAAACTAATTATAGTGTATAAATTTCAGAGCTCATGGACCTCTTACCCCAAGAATATTAAAACGGAGGAAAGGCCGCAGAGCAGATGGGAAGACTGCAACTTACATGGTTGCAAAAACAGTAACAGCAGAAATGGTAAGGAAGAGATTATAAAGTACTGAAAGCTAGAACTGAAAGGGATTGCAGGAACCATCATCCAGTCCTTTGCCAAAGCAAGGAATACTTTAAAGCACCTCTGACAGGTGGTTATTCAACCTTTGTGTAAACACTTCCCGCGTTGGAGAATTATCATTGCCTCCGCAGATAATCGCCTAGCGGCCTTGTTCCGGGTGACCATGTCCCTCCTCGGTAGAGGGGGGCCGGGCCCTGGGTGGCAGGGATCGGCTGAGGATTTTGCTGATTATCTGGCGGAGAAAATCGCTCAGATCCGCTCGAAGCTTACTCCCGGCGTGGATTGTACAGAGCTGGGGTTGACCATAGCACAGTCTAGCCATGTTATCTGGGATCGGTTTGATCCTGTTGGCCCTGAGGAAGTGGACAGGCTTCTTGTATCTGTTCGCGCCACGACCTGTGCACTGGACCCATGCCCTGCCTGGTTAATAAAAGCTTCCAAGTCTGTGGCAGGTGGCTGGGTCAAGGCAATCATTAACGCTTCATTAAGGGAGGGGCATTTTCCTGCACCTTTTAAACACGCTTTGGTGCTTCCCCTCTTAAAAAAGCCGTCCCTCGACCCCACGGTAATTTCCAACTACCGTCCAGTGTCCAACCTACCTTTTTTAGGTAAGGTTTTGGAAAAGGCTGTGGCGCAGCAGTTACAGGCAGTCCTGGATGAAGCGGATTATCTGGACCCGTTTCAGTCAGGATTCAGGCTCGGATATGGTACTGAAACTGCACTAGTCGCATTGGTGGATGATCTCTGGAGAGAGCGGGACGGAGGGGAGCCGTCTGTCCTTGCTCTTCTCGACCTCTCAGCGGCTTTTGATACTGTTGATCATGGCATCCTTCTGGGAAGGCTCCAGGGTCTGGGGATCCAGGGCACTGTGTTGTCCTGGTTTTCCTTATTCCGGAGGGACAGAACCCAGTCGGTGTGCCTGGAGAAGGAGAAGTCCAGCCCTAGGCCCCTGCAATACGGGGTGCCCCAGGGCTCGGTACTTTCTCCTCTCCTATTTAACATCTATATGAAGCCGCTGGGTGAGATCATCCGTTCCCACGGGGTAAGGTATCATCAATATGCAGATGATACCCAGTTATACATCTCCGCCTGTGGGGACCCAAGCGGTGCGGTGGAAGTCCTTTCCAGGTGTCTGGAGGCTGTTAAGGTCTGGATGGGGGACAACGGGCTACAGCTGAATCCCGGCAAGACTGAGTGGCTGTGGGTGAGGGGTCCTGTGTTAACTCAGGAGCTGCCACCTTTGGTTCTGGATGGGGCAATCTTGCCCCAAACAGACCTGGTGTGTAATCTGGGGGTCCTCCTGGACTCACGGCTACTGTTCAAAGAGCAGGTGGCAGCCGTGGCCAGGAGGGCTTTTGCACAACTTCGTGTAATATGCCAGTTGCGCCCACTCCTAGACCGGGACGCTCTGCTTATGGTCACACATGCGTTGGTCACCTCCAGACTTGATTACTGTAACGCGTTCTACATGGGACTGCCCCTGATGACCATCCGGAGACTCCAGCTGGTCCAAAATGCGGCAGCCCGGGTAGTGGTGGGGTGTGGGCGGTATGCTCGTGCTTCACCGCTGCTCCGGGAGCTGCATTGGTTGCCAGTATGTCTCCGGGTGCAATTCAAGGTGCTGGTTATTACCTTTAAAGCCCTATATGGTAGTGGGCCAGGTTACCTTAGAGACCGCGTCACCCCAAGAACATCTGCCCGTCCCACCAGGGCGGATCGGAGAGGCTCCCTTGTTATTCCTTCGGCGAGAAAAGTGCATCTCGCCTGCACTAGGAGGAGAGCGTTCTCCGTGTCCGCCCCGACCCTCTGGAACCTCCTGCCCACCGAACTGCGCCTTCAGACAGAGCTCCTGCCCTTCCGGAAGGGCTTAAAAACCTGGCTGGCAGGACAAGTCTGGGGACCCGGGAATGTGGGTTCTCAAACTAGGTGGCTTATTTAATGGATTGCCACCCCTGGGTCTGAATGTGGGATTTGTGTATTGTTTTTAACTTTTGATGATTTTTTAACTCTTGATGTTTTTTATTGATGTAGAGTGTTTTATGTTTTTACTTTTTGTCTTGATGTAAGCCGCTCAGAGTCAGGTTCTCCCGATTGGGGCGGGGTAACAAATGCAATAATAATAATAATAATAATAATAATAATAATAATAATAATAATAATAATAATAATAATAATAATAATAATAATAATAATAATAATAATAATAATAATAATAATTCACAATCTTAGAAGGCAATTCATTCCCTTTCTGAGTCAAAATCTCCTTTCCTTTACAGTATTTTAAATCCCTTACTTCCATTAGTTCAGTTGAAGAAATACAGAAGCAGCTGATATGTCCATGAGTTGCTATATTTTTCCATCTTTTCTGCGGTACAGTCATACCTCGCATAACGAATTGAATTCGTTCTGCAAGGTTGCTCGCTATGCGAAAAATTCGGTATGTGAGTCTGACTCGCATAACAAATTTTTCGCTATGCGAGTCAGACTTTTCCCTATGGAAAAACTTAGATAACGAGTGTTTCCATGGGGAAAACTCGCATAGCGAAAAAATTCGTTATGCGAGTTTTCCCCATAGAAACGCTCATTATGCGAGATTTTCCATAGGGAAAAATCCGACTTGCATAGCGAAAAATTCGTTATGCGAGTCAGACCGCTTAGCAAAAAACTTGCTTGTTATGCGAGTTTTTCGCTCAGCGAAACACTCGTTTTGCGAGGTTTGACTGTACTTAGTTTCTGTTATTCCTCAACTGTAATTTGCAAGATAAAACAATATAGACTGGGTCGTCATCTGATCTTTTCATGATACAGTATATTTTAGGGCTAAAAGAGTTTGAAACATTTCACTTTTCTATCCCTAGTATAGTTGTACAGTAAGATTTGAAAATTCAATTCTAACTTGCTATGCAAGTCTACAGTAGTAGATTGTAGTTCTTCACGAAGAACTAGCAAAGAGTGTGGAAGACTGAATTCTGGCAGGCTGCTTTAATAGAACGCTTCTAGATTATATTACTACTTTTAAGTATTTAGATGCAATTCTAAGTTAACTGTGTTAATATAACTTGTGTTAGTATTTATATCTGTGTTTTTATTTGTACTTTTTTACTTTGTTGTAAACTCTTGGATGCTAACTCTAGAAGCTGTTTGGGATCTAAGTCTATTAATAAATAATTGTGATCATGTTGGAAAGAAGAGACTTAAACTTCTCTTTCCCCCATACTGAAGTAAAAAAAAATCTCAAGCTTTGTACAACTACTGAACTTTTTGAGAATTCCTGACATATTTCCAAGTAACCCTTCTGGCATCTCATCTAGCTTAACTCTAAGGCTTTCATAATTCTTCCAAATATGCTACATAGAAGCAGCAGTGAATTTTAACTATGGGTTACTTAAAAAAAACTTCACTAAGCTCTCAAGTGCTAAAGAGCACATCAATGCTATTTGACAGAAAACAGCTTAGAATATTTTAAAATTCACCCTTGTGGTGAAATCAAAATGACATGCATAGTTCACTGCTGTTCAGTTTATGTTTGTTACACCTAGTTCTCTCTAAAAGAAAAAAGCCCTTAAATCAGCTGCAACTGACTCTCGTGGTCACTCACAATAGTGACGATGCATAAAGGATTATATTTAGTTATACAGTACTTTGTGGCAGTGGTGGGCTCAAAATTTTTTTACTACCACGCTGTGGGCGTATGGTGGGTGTGGCCAGGGGGAAAGCCCGGCATTGCACCCAAATTAGGACTACTTTATTTCAAAACTTGGATGGGCAGGGCCAGCCAGAATTTCTGCTACCGGTTCTGGTGAACTGGCGTGAACCTGCTGATGCCTTCCATTGCTTAGTGGTCAAGACACTGAGCTTGGAGACTGGAAGGTCGGGTTTTGATACCTCAGGGCTGCACAGGGACATGAAAGAAGCCTCATTCGGGCATCCCCTGAGCGGAGTTTTACCAGCAAAAATCCTTTCAACCCAGAGTACTCTCTGATACGAAATTATTATTAATGTAGGCCAATTGTCAGAATTATTGCACTGAGCAGGTAATTAGACCCTAGAGGGAAAATGTTCTTTTGGAACTCCCAATAGTTTACAGTAACTAGTTTCCTGGAATTTAAAACCTACTGAACTCTGTGGAATTTATTTTTTTAGTAAGCATGAACAATACTGAGCTACAGATTGTGTGATTTTGGTATTGTTCCAGTGTAGTGTTTTGTTCTCTTGTTTTGTGATCTATTGTTCTCAATAGACTGGCTTTTTCAGATTAGGGAGCTTCTCTTAAAACTATGAAAAAGCCTCAACCTCTCTGGTATTTAATTAATTATATGCCCTCAAGATGTAGGGTGACCCATTCTAAACTTTCTAGATACTGTATAGAGTACTCAGAAGTTGGTTAACATTCCCTTCTTGGCGCACTCTGTCTAGCTTGCCCAAGGCTACACAAGTTGTCTGTTCTTCTGGGACACACAATGGGGCATCAAGTTCATAACCTCGGACTGTATAGTAAATTACTGTTTGCTGATTACTTCAGGATTGACGTTCCCTAG
Source organism: Furcifer pardalis (assembly GCA_030440675.1). Classification (NCBI taxonomy): domain Eukaryota; kingdom Metazoa; phylum Chordata; class Lepidosauria; order Squamata; family Chamaeleonidae; genus Furcifer; species Furcifer pardalis. The sequence goes on along the minus strand of CP126891.1, from coordinate 160,536,012 downwards.
GAAGAAAACTGGTCTGATGTTAGCACACATTTGAAATGATCTGTGAGAACTCCTCTTCCTGTAACACTGGAATATTTGCTCTGTAACTGTATGCTGCCCAGTAGTTTGCTGCAAAGATGGTAATTGTATGCTTGTATGGTGATGTTTAGTGTCATAGTAGAATTATTTCATTTACAAATGATGGAATAAACTCTAGATTTTGATAAGTATTTCTCATTGTATGACCTACAGAAGCATGTTAGTCAATTTCTCAGATGTGATTCATTTAACTTGGAGGGGGTTATTAAAATTCTTTAATAACATGATATATAGCATCATTACCAGAAATGTTAATTGGCTATTGGTTGTGGTTTTTATTCTGTCAATTTGTAGCTCAGTAGTGTCCACGGCTATTGGAAAAGAAATTCCACCAAGATTTTTCTAATGTCTTATTATGTATATTGACTGTATTGTATTCTATTATGTATTTTGTATTGCATATTTTATTATACTGCAATATTATATGCTTTGAGGTGTATATAAGCCGCCCTGAGTCACATGGTCAAGCAGGCAGCATACAAATCTAATCAATCAATCAATCAATCAAGTTCAATAGATTTTAACTCCCAGGAAACTAGTTATTAATCTGTAGTTCTGTTACCTTTTGGAGTCTTCAGATATGGATGTACAGTATTAACATTTTAATTTTACAATGATTGTGAGAAAATGTACTGAGAAAATTTGTGAATTCCTAATGTCCAGCTGTTCCTGAAGCTATCTGTATTGCTACAGTTCTAAATTTTACACCAAGATGATGCAAATTTATAAAACTATATATAAAACATAAGAAGTATGAAGTACTGGTAATTTATTTATTTTTCTGAAAGAAAACAACAGTTGCAGAGAATTGAATTTGAAAAGCTGACTTAATTATTGATTCCTTTGTTATATTTTTCCTCTCATACCCAGGTTAAAGATTTATCCTCTGATACGTTTCTTCAGCATCATGATAACCTAAACTCAGCTTTGGATAGTTGTTACAGTGGAGATACTATACTTCTCTTTCCAGGAGAATACAGAGCAGCAAACCTTTCTATGTTAACTGAAGATATCATTATTAAAGGTCATTAGAATCACAGAACCAAGTATCTTTTCAAAAAGCAAAAGATTTTAAACATTGACATCAAAAATTTTAATTAATGTTCTTTCTTTTTTAAAAAACCCTAAGTGGTGGTGGTTCCAAAGTAAAATACAGTATTCCATAGATCAAATATGTCATTAAGAAACAGGGGCCATAACGTCTGCATTATACTACGGTTAAAATCTAGTAGGTGGGGTCATCAGGTGATACTAAACTTTAATTTGATTTTATTTATTTATTCATTCAGATTAAGTTGCTCCTCCCCTTCCCTTTGGATGCCCTTTTAAACCTTTGAGGATCTTAATGTGAGGGAGGAGAAACCTTTAATATCTGAAAATCTACAGCAGTGTTGGGTTTTTTCCCAAATATTAAAGGCACCTCCATCCCTGGTCCAGAGGCTCCCAAACCTTTTCTGAGGTCAGCCATGATCTCCTTGGAGCTTTAGAATCTGAGGGGAGGAACGGATAAGAAGCAAAAAATAAAGGCTCATGGCTGCTGCTATCATCATTTATGCTGTGCAGTTCCATCGGCTGAATTCAGTCAGTGTATTTGTCACTTTTTTTAAAAAAAGTCATCTAAATACCACAGAAAAACCCACAGGACAGTGTTTTAATAACAAGATTTCAATCTTTACCTACTGTTAGTATTGTCTAGTATAAGGTACGAAAATCCTTTAATAATGATTAACTTGTAGGAATTGAGATTGTCCACTTTCCAGTGTCTTTGCAAAACATGTTTTTGTGAGCTTTGATAACTAAAATAACTCTTAATTTATAATTACAAAACTAATCAAAGCTTTTTCAGGTTAAATTGCTGGGTTTTTTTTTTAAACCCACAGATTGGGCATTTTAAATCAAAATATACTTCCACTTTGTGAAAAATCTTAAGACTGTAGCAAGCAGCACTGCTGTTTTGGGATAAAAGTCGTATGAATCATTTGATTAAATATAGACCACTCTTCCCTTTAATTCACTATTGTTAGTTTTTGTATTTGTATTATTTGGGTTAAGGAATCAAAAAAAAAAAAAAAAAAGGATTTATTGTAAATTCTGAAGTTTCCCAAGATTCTTGGGACTTACACTCAAAAATTTCTTCATATTTCTTAATTTTCTTGTATAATTTATGAAACATACCTTACATATACAGTCAAACCTCGCATAAAGAGCGCTTCGCTTAAAGAGTAACTCGCTTAAAGAGCAGAATTTTCTCTGCATGTTCGCTTCGCTTAACAAATAAAACCAACCAAAAACTCGCTTAACAAATAAATCGGGGTTCACAATCCCCCCCCCCCCATTGGTCATTTACAATGGTGTTTCGCTTACAGAGCAAACTCGCTTAAAGAGCAATCCTGTGGAACGCATTATGCTCTTTAAGCGATGTACAACTGTATTATTTATTTAAGTGTATATATAATGTATTTGTAGGTTCATGCCGCATCAGCATTTGATATTGCAACTATTCAGCATAGAATGACATATATTAGCCAGTCTTTTTCTTTCTTGCTTGCTTAGGAGTTGGAAAACCAGAGGAAATTGTAATTGCTTCGGAGCCTGGCCATGATTGTTTCGTAGTATCCAGAGCTCAAAATGTGAAATTTATGAATATTACTTTGCTCCAGCAAAAGATTCTTGATGGCATTGTAGTGGTTGAATCTGGACACACAGTTTTGGAGAATTGTGTATTGAAGTGTGAAGGAACTGGTGTCTGTGTACTGGTTGGAGCTTTTCTGACTGTTGTAAACAGTGAGATTACTGGAGCACAGGTACTTTAGTTCATTTCATTATATGATACTATATTTATATAGAAATACAAAGGGCTTACATTGAAAATAAAGAATACTTACATAAACATTGGTTTATAGTGTAGCTCTGTACATGTTGCCTTAAAAGGAAGTCCAGTTGATACAGGATTGCAGGACTAGTTTTACTGTACAGTGAGAAAAACTGGCACCAGTTTGAGATACTCCACAAATTTAAGTAGTTGCCCAATCGCCTTTTAAAAAACCAAGTGTACATTTTTTAAAAATTGGTTGCCCTCACTTAGTGAGATTTTGGTTTACCGTATAAGCTGAGTTTTTTAGCCAAAAAAATGAGCCCCAAAAAGGGGACTCGGCTTATACTCAGGTCAGTGACCACGAGGGTCCCAGAACTGTGCCGGATTGAGATGTCCCAACAGTTTAATTAATTTTACCATATTTTCATGTATTTTCACAGAAACTAATTAGCAGCTGCTGCATTTCCCACCCTCAGCTTATACTTGGGTCAATCTATTTTCCTGGGTTTTCAGGTCAAAATTAGGTACCTCAGCTTATATTCAGGTCAGCTTATACTTGAGTATATACAGTAGTTTATATATGCGTGCTTGTTTACATACTAAATGTAGAGGCAGGATTCTAAAAACAGGATACATATCTCCCTAGTAAAGTCAATTAAGGGATGCATGATGTTTAAAGGTTCTTTGAATTTCAGAAATTGAATCACTCAAAATCCTCATTTCTTAATTTTCATATTTAATATTACACATACAGTGGAACCTCGGTTAACACATGTTCTCCGGGACGTTTCTTACAGTGAAAATTACTTTAACCAAATTTCCCACAGAAATGCAATTTCCCATAGGAATGTATAGAAAACCAAAATATTTTAACTGAAACACTGTTTCTCATAGGAATGCATTGAAAACCAATTAATCTGTTCTGAAAAAAAATATCTGTAAACCAAGTCACTATTTTCTATGGATTTCCTTTTGTTATGTGACTTTATGTTAACCGAACCATTTACCTCACAACTTAAAACAATTTGATATTTCTTCTACAGGCCTGGTTCTGCCTATACACGAATAACCTTCTTTCCCACCTCCACTCACTACCATAGTCTGTAATACAGCTGGAAGTACACTAGAACCCCGGATAACATTGAGACTTGGTTCCACAAGTCTCGTCGTTATCTGGTTTTTAACGTTGTGCGATGCATTGATCACACAACGTTTAAAAAAGCCCTGTTTCCCTGGAGGCAAGCCAGAATGTCGGGATTTGAACCCCGACGTTTTGGTTCGCTGCACTGGCTGAGGACGTCAGGGAAGCCCAGAAACAGCTTGGATCAGGTCTCCCCACCTCCCTGGACCTGGGGGGGGGGGGTCAGAGACCCCAAAATTGGTAAAAAAAAGTCCATTTTTTAAAAAAATACCAATTTTGGGGCCTCTGACCCCCCCGCCGGGTCCAGGGAGGTGTGGAGACCCAATCCAAGCTGTTTCTGGGCTTCCCCGACGTCCTCAGTCAGTGCAGCAAGCCAGAATGTCGGGATTCGAACCCTGATGGGGTTGTGAACTTTCTCTTTTCAAATCTGGTACAGTAATACCTCGGAAAACGTTTACCTCGGATAACGCTAAAATCGCATAACGTTAAGTAATCTGGGGAGGAGAATTTGGTTGAATAATGTTAAGGTCCTATAGGATGGATCGGATAACAACCACTAAAGCCTGTGCGGTTACAATGTATCTCTATGGAGCTTTAACGTTATCCGATCCATCCCATAGGATTTTAACATGCATCAGGTAACACTAAAAATCGGATAACACCAAGACTTGTGGAATCAAGTCTTAGTGTTATCCGAGGTAATACTGTATCCGAATCCAATTTCAGTAGAGGTGCTACACTTGATTTTGGTTTCCTTTATTACTTTAGCTGAGCCATGCAGTTCAAATGCCTGGGTACTTTAAATGGCACTCTGGAAAAACTAGCTGGCTTAAACATAATTTGGGTATGTTAGAATTAGGACAGATATTTTTCTCTTTTCTAAATTAACATTAAAGCAAATACTTCCACAGTCTTTTAAGTTCATGAAATGTTTTACTATTTTGCTAAAGTACCTGTGCTCCATCTTAGCTTAAGCAAGAAGGCTTATGTATGTACCCCTTTTTCAAATTAGTATCACTAAAAAACTTGATAGATTGGTAAGAATATAGCATATGAATTATCTCATAGCAACCCAAAGTTAACAATTAACAGGTGGAAACCCCTTTATGAACTGACTGTTGTTGAGTAACTCCCTTTACCTCCAAACTCGCAACAACTCATCTTTAGGCAAGAATTTTGTGTGGAGGAAGAGTATCAAGAGCGCCAAAATTTGATTTATGTCTACCATGAGGATTTGGCCACCATGTCTCGTAAGCGGCTACATAGGGTTCTATCTCTATATGCTTTGCATTCACACAAAATATTGACATTCTGCAGTATCCACTTCTTTTTATAAATAACAGGAAGGTTAAATTAAATCTTATTCTTCCTACCAGGGTGCTGGAGTTGAGTTGTATCCGGGCAGCACAGCTATTTTGGAGGGTAACAAAATCCATCACTGTAATAACTTCAGGACCAGTGACTCCTCCCAAGGTAGCCTTGGTGGAATTAACATTAAGGTAACTCATCGTTGATGACTAATATTTACTGCAATAGTCTAAGAAAAGTACTTATGGAAGATAAACTGGTTCAAAAAATTGGATTCATTTCTAAGTTTAAGCAAGGCTTTGAAAACTTGATATGAATTTTATATGAACTTGATAAGTTTATGAGTTTTTTAATTCCTCAACAGGTTCTTCCAGCTCCTAAACTAAGGATGAAAAACAATCACATTTATAGTAACAACGGCTATGGAGTGACCATTATTAAGCCTTCTGAGCAGCTGTATCTTGCAGCTGAGGAAACAGAAGAATGTGCTGCAGCAGGAGATGGAGAGGATTCTCTTTCCAAACTAATGCAGGAACTGAGCCTTGAGATAAGCGCTAACACATTAGAAGACAGCACAAAAAGCATCAGCATAGTTAACTGAAATTAGGCTTCAAATAAGTTCAACTATTTGCTGTAATACAGGAGAAACTTCACTTTATTAAAAGATTCATAATAACAATTCTCAATAATATTTTTAAAATGAAGTAATAGGCTCCTAAGTGTTATTTTTAAGTAAAAAACCTCTGCATAGCTTGGATGAATGGAGTATTTAAATATAATCCCTACCTACCATGCCCATTAGAAACTAACTGTATTTGAAGCATGTCAGAGTAAATAAAAACAAAAAGAGAAAAAATGTGATTCTAACTGCTGTGTTTAAAATGTTAGCTTTCATGGATCAAGTCTACTTCATCAGACATAGTGAGAGTTCATGGCATCAATCTATACACATCGTATTTGGTAACCTTATGGAGTTATAATACAACCTTAAAGGGTTGTGATTGGAATTCCCCAGTTGGATTCATATTCATTACATGAAAACTAACCTTCCTGAGATTTAGGGTAATTTTTTTTCAAAAAGGTGTCATTGTATCAATTAACTTGTCAAGTTCATTTTTTTATCATGTCTCCCGTCTCTGTCCCAGCTCCTGCCAACCTAGCAGTTCGAAAGCAAGAAACTGCAAGTAGATAAATAGGGACCACTTCGATGGGAAGGTAACAGCGTTCCATGCGCTCCGGTGTCTAGTCATGCCTGCCACATGACCATGCAAATGTCTGCAGAAGCAGACAGCGCTGGCTCTTCGGCTTAGAAACAGAGATGAGCACTGACCCCTAGAGTCGGATACGACTGGCTTTCGAGCAAGGGAAACCTTTACCTTTACCTTAAATAATAGGGTAGCTCCTGAATGGCAGATACCTGCTTGCTCTGAATGTTCATTAAATAATTTGGTCAATTAGCAAGTGGGAACTTGTGATACAAAGTTCATTTTAAACATTTGTCAAAGAAGTTGCAATTTAGCTATTTAGTGCCAAGTCAATAGACTACTGATTTAGATTGTAAGTCAATATTCTGTCTCAAAGCAAGATATAGCCATGACCTCAAGCCTAGGGAAAGACAATCTTCACCTGAAATTCCAGGTTCTGCCTTCCTATTTGCTGTCAGAAAGGGCTGCCAAAAGCAAAGATATGGCAGGTGATGGAACTGACATTTAAAAGATATTTTGCTGTGAAATTCATTTAACTTTTTTGGAGACGAAATCACTGCCACATTTTCATTGTAGCAGCTGCTCTCAGTTACAGAAAAATAGCAATTAAAAAAACATTACATTATTTAAGTCCTGTATCTTGTACGGTACCGACACCTCAGTTTTGGACAGAACAGATTAAATCTAGAAATTGAATAAATCCATTTGTAACATTTCCTATAAGCATTAAAATCAGCAGACATTTAAATGCATTATCAAGATAAAACATCCCAATGCATTAGAAATCCATTAAAAAAACACTGGTTTATTAGTATTCATATGAACACATCATGGAATACTATTACAACAATCTGAATATTCTATTTGAATATGAGAACTAAAATTAATGTTGAGAATTACTCTGAATTCCAGTACTATAAACACTTCCACATTATAAGCAAAGAAACATGGAGGGAGGGAGACGGGACCATGCATCATTTTTTGCTGGGACACTATCATCTCTTCAGTAGCCACCCATACCACCCCAGCCACCTCTAAACCCACCACCTCTATTTCCACCACTTTGGTAGCCTCCACCGGAGCCGCCAAAGTTCCCAGCACCTTGAAAGCCGCCCCTACCACTGCCACCTGAATAGCCTCTTCCCCAAGAGCCACCACGGTTATATCCACCTCCATATCCACTTCCATAACCCCCTCCATAGCCACCCCCCCTGTAACCACCACCACCACCTCTTCCTCTGTAGCCGCCTCCGTTGTCATATCGAGCCATTTTGGGTGGACGAGGTCCATCACCGTACCTAAAGAAAAAATAAAGATATTCTTGGGTTTATAAACTGACAAACTCAATCCCTAACATATAGTTATAGCTCTTAATATCAAGACACTTGATTTCACTTTGGTAAACTGAACTGTCAACAGTTTCGCCCTTCCTCTTACTACTAATCTGGCATGACATTTGTCATATTTTTTACTGAGCATTGTGTTTATACTTTATACCACTAGGTGTCATAGCTTTCTGTCATATCTCAAATGTATACTGTATAACTACAGTTGTACCTCGCTTAAAGAGCATAATGTGTTCTACAGGATTGCTCTTTAAGTGAGTTTGTTTTTAAGTGAAACACCATTGTAAATGACCAATTATGAGGGGGATTGTGAATCCCAATTTATTTGTTAAGCGAGTTTTTGGTTGGTTTTATTTGTTAAGTGAAGCGAACATTCAGAGAAAATTCTGCTCTTTAAATGAGGCACTCTATGTGAGGTTTGACTACAGTATACTGCCTTTCAACAAATACTTCAATGTGCTGATAAAACAACTTAAAATAGAACAGGCAGCATAATTAAAAATAAAAATAGGAAGCAGATGTTAAATACATATCAAATCCCATTAAAAACTCAAGGACTCAAGACAAGACATCTGAAAACTAACACAAGAGGCAAGCTGATATAGTTAGGGAATTTGCTGGGGAAATCCTCTCTGGTGGCTGTGTGTCTAGATCAGTGGTGCCCAAACTAAGGCCCCTGACACCAATTCATCCGGCCCCCGAAGCCCTCGTCACTCCTGGAAGCGGAAGTAAAATGCACCCATACGGCGTGTTTTACTTTCGCTTCCAGTAGCGACGAGGGCTTTGTGGGCTGGATGAATTGGCGTTGGGGGCTGCACCCGGCCCCTGGGCGTTAGTGACTGGCTTCCTGAACCACATGATCGGCCCACGGTCCAAAAAGTTTGGGCATCCCTGGTCTAGATTTAGAAAACAGAAGTCAGAATGTCCTCTGACAAAAGAAAGTAACATTTTAATATTTTCATAACAACTAGTCAACAGTGCTGTTGCTGCTGCAAAGTTTTCAAATGATTCTGAAAGATAAACCCAGTGCAAATTACATTGCAGAAATTTAACCTGTGCATGACAAAGGCACAACTGTAGTAAGATCGCTATTCATTATGAAAAGATGTGGCTGATGTATCAGCCAAAATGAAAGGTAAAGCAAAATACTGATGTGCAACCTGGACATGGAGGAGCAGCCTTGCAACATCCCTAAAGATTCAACTCTGGTTCTTAAAAAAGAAATGGGGTTTCATTCAGAACACAGTGGTCAAAATCCTGCTGCTTCATATAGTAAATCACATTACAGTAGGACCACTGAATCAGTGTGGATTTGGTGAGTCAAATGTTTACATTCCATTTATTCAAGCAGACCTACGATAACTGTGGCTTACCATGCTATTTACCAGGAATTTGGATAATGTCTGCTACTTATTGAACCTATTTTCAAATAAATACACACAATTCAATTAGTATGTTACTGTAAGATTCTTCTATTGGCAAATGTGTAATGCCACAATGTTTGTTTTGGAAGATAAGTTTTGCAGCCATTTACAAATCGATAGGGGCAAGTTTCATAGCTAGTCTGAATAAAAGCCAGGGATTTTCCATTATTGTCAGTTGTAAAAAGCTACAATTTTGCTTTTCTGTTGGGCTCTTTGCTTGCCTCTGTACCTGATTGTGTATAAATTGATGCCATGAGGTCTTACTCTTATTTATTATTTATTTATTTATTTATTTATTTAGATTTATTATCCCGCCCTAATCAGGCGAACCTGACTCTAGGTGGCTTACAGAAAATTCATAAATTAAAACCTTGAGGTTCATAAATTACTTAAAAGTCAATTAAAAAAGAATTAAACCATGAATTTACAAAAATCTAAAAGATTTAAAAAGGTTAAAAGGTTTAAAAAGATTTTAAAAGCTTAAAAGAGTGAGGGAGGGGTGGCTGTCCCATCATATCAGCCACCCAACATGGGACCCCATGTTCCTGGACCCCCACACCTGCCTGACAAAGTGGACTTGATCCAGGAAAGGTCACACTAAAAACAGTTAAGGTGCCACCGGTTTTTTTTGTTTACTCTCTGATATGCTTGCGCAGACTAACATGGTTACCACTTCAAAAATTTCTTCTACGACTAAGTTTTACTATAATCATTTTTTCTTTAATCATCCAGCTGGGTGATTATTCTGAAGTCTAGCTTGCTTACATATTCTATCCCCCACCCCCAAACAGAAATCCTTTTCTGAAAAAAGACTTTTTAAGTGGCCATCTCTTTTTCAAATTACTGATTTATTTGTGTCATGAAGTTGGATCCAACCGATAGCAACCCAAATAGTTTTCAAAGTAAATGAGATATTTAAAGTGATTCCATTAGTGCAGGAGTTCTCAAACTTTTAAAGCTGGGGGATGGGTCATGCTCCCTCATTTTGCCCTTCCACATGGCACTTCCTAGTGTGGTGGAGGCAGTGGGGGCACATGAAATGGTGCCACAGGCTACATTTGGCCCATTAGTGCCATACTATCCTACTCAATCGGTTTTCTTTCTTTATTTATTAGTTCAAATTTATATGGTCACCCACTCACCGTAGCGACTCAGGGCGGCTTACAAACAGCACCTTACATTACAATACAATACATTGATGGGGGCTCAGGGGGAGGGGTGGCAGTTCTCAACCTGCCCTGGCTTCATCTTCCCCTGGTCAACTTCCATGGTCAACTAAGCATTAAAACTGGAGCCTCCCGAGTCCTAATCCATCCATCTGCCCACTACATCATACTGGGTACCATTTTATATTAATTTCCTTATACGAGGACTCTGCAGTTTTGTCAACTGTTGAAAACTACCTTTTTACTCCATTTTCCTTCTTTGTTTTAAGCAGGATCTTGCCACCTCTGGAGCATTTCTGATTATAAGAAATTGCTAACCCATTTTAGAGAATCTGAACAAGGGGAAAGCACTTCATCAGAATGCTAAGATGACAGCCAGAAACTAACCTTATCTTGCCTGTTGCAAGACTGATGCCAGCAGCTAATGGCTTAGAGATCTCTCCAATTATACTCAGCATGTTTTTGTTCACTGGATCTAGGTCACTGATGATTTCTGGATTTTTAGTTACTTCCACCACAAGGGCTTCCATTGCTGCACGCAATGCAGTGATGCAAGCAGCTGCATTGTGGGACATCCGCAGTTTGAGCCTGAAACACAGAAGGGCAGATTAGCAATTGGATGCACACAACAGATTACTCAGATAAGGTGATTACTTTGAAGGAGGGTTCCCTACTGAAGAGTCAGAACTTCCTCTCCTGACTAGAACTGTGTGTGACCCTAACATGTCTTCCCATTACATTAGGGAACTGCACGCTCATCGGCAGTGTTAAGGCTTGAGACACGTCAACTTCATGTATTATTACATCTCCCAAGAAAATGTAGTCACAACCACCCTGTATTATGATGAAGACCTTAAACTGGTTTGAAAGGAAAAGGAGCCAAAGTAGGAAAAAAAAAATCTTCCCCAACTTTTATGCCCTTAAACCTGCTGAAGAAATGCTTAGGGTTTCTCCTCCCTCACTTGCCAACTTTAGTACAGTGGTACCTTGCTTAAAGAGCATAATGTGTTCCACAGGATTGCTCTTTAAGCGAGTTTGCTCTTTAAGCGAAACACCATTGTAAGTGACCAATTGTGACTTCTGGCAAGGGGGGTGGGGACTGCGAACCCTGATATATTGTTAAGCGAGTTTTTGGCTGGTTTTAGTTGTTAAGCTAAGCGACCATTCACAGAAAATTCTCTTTAAGCGAGTTAGTCTCTAAGCTAGGGCTCTTTATGTGAGGTTTTACTGTGTACCAATCAACTTGAACTTTGGTCATGTTATTATCAGGACACTAAAATGCTACTAGTACAGTAATACCTCAGATAACGACTTCATCGGATAACGATCTGTCAGTGTTATCCAATGCAGTCGTTCTTAGCAGCAGGGTGGCTGGAAAGCTGAACAGGGTTCTCTGTTCAGCTTCCCAGCCACCCTGCAGCTGTGGATCAGGTCTTCCGACCTCCCTGGAGCCAGCAGGGGAGTCAGAGAGCCCGAAATGGGGGAAAAATGGACTTTTTAAAACCCATTTCGGGCTTCCTGACCCCCGCCTTGCCAGCTCCAGGGAGGACGGGGGACCCGATCCTCGCTATTTCCAAAGTTTCCCCACCTCTCTGACGGCTGTAGCAAGCCAAAACGTGGGATTTGAATCCCGATGTTTTGGCTTGTTGCAGCCTCCAGGAGGGTGGGGGAACTTCAAAAGTAGCACACATCGGCTCCAGGGAGGTCGGAAGACCCGATGCGCACTATTTTTGAAGTTCCCCCACCCTCCTGGAGGCTGTAACAAGCCAAAACGTCAGGATTCGAATCCTGACGTTCTGGCTTTTTACAGCCTCCAGGAGGGTGGGGGAACTTTGGAAACAGCTTGGATTGGGTCTTCTGGCCTCCCTGGAGCCGGCAAGGGCGGGGGGCGGGGGGGGTCAGAGACCCCAAAATGGGTAAAAAAAACCCCAGACTTTCTTTTACCTATTTCGGGCTCCCTGACCCCCCTGCCGGGTCTAGGGAGGTCGGAAGACCCGATCCGCGCTATTTTTGAAGTTCCCCCACCTCCCTGGGGTTCTGCAGCAAGCCAAAACGTCAGGATTCAAATCCCGATGTTCTGGCTTGCTGCAGCCTCCAGGGAAACAGGGCTTTTTTAACATTGTGCGATCAATGCATCGCACAACGTTAAAAACCGGATAACAACGAGACTTGTGGAACCAAGTCTCATCGTTATCCGAGGTACTAGTGTACATAGCTTCCAAAAAGATGTGTTTTTGATTCCTTTTAAAACGCACTCAGAGTGGAAACATTGCAACTGGGATTGTGTTCCATAGTCTGAGAATCACACAGAACCCCTTCTTCCATATGCTTGTTAAGCAAGCCATTGAAACTGGCAATATTTTAAAGAAGTCCTCCTCTGAAGTTCACAAAGTACAATTAGACTTATAATGAGACAGGTGAACCCTTAAGATAGCCAAACTCCAAGACATTTGCGGCATTAAAAGTTTAAAACAATACCAACTTTTAGCATTAAGGTAATGGGATCAAAATGCTGTGTTCCAGTTAATAACCTAGCAGCTGCATACTGCACCAGCTGAATATCTCAAATGCTCTTCCAAGGGTAGTCCCATGTAGAACACACTGCAGGGCAGTTCTCAACCTTTTAAAGCCAGGGGCCGGGTCACACTCCCACAGCAAGCTTTGGGGGGTAGACAGCCATTTTGCTTTTTCCCACGTGGCACTTCCTGGTATGGTGGTGGCAGTGGGGGGCCACATGAAATGGTGTTGCGGGCTGCAGGTTGCGAATTCCTGTTCTAGGATTTACGTTTTCAGTTTCTTTGCTCTCATCTAACCCATTATTAACCACAATAAATGTTCAATGTCCTGACAACTTCCTCAATGTTGGGGATGAATAGAGCAAAGTGTCATCTGCACATTGACAGCACCTTGTTCCAAAGCGCTAAATCAAGGGTTCCCAACCTAAGGCCCTTGGGCCGGATCGAGTCCCTGGCACCATTTCATGTGGGCCCCCCATCCCTCCAAGGCCATTCAAGAAACAAAATGGCTGCCATTTGAAGCTGTTGGGGCAAAATGGCCACCCCATCATGCAGACAGGGCAAAATGGCCATCCAGCCCTCAAAACTGACTGAGGGTTTGACCCAGCCCCTGGCTTCAAAAGGTTGGGAACCCATGCTCTAAATGACTTCTCCACGAGTTTCACATGTTAAATAATACAGATGGTGAGGTATAATAACCCTGGAGGATTCCAAAGACAACAGCATCAAGTGCTACCTTTTTAATTTGTCCTGTCAGGAAGAATTGGAATCACTGTAATACAGTGCTCCCTACAGCTATTCTAGCCAGGCAGCCCAACAGGATACTATGATCCATGGTACTGAATCCTGCTGAACAGTCGATGCAGAGGCCATCAAGGAGACCAAAGCAATCCACATCCTGGCTGAAAGGCCAACTAGAATGGGAAATGATAGGAAGCCCATCAAAGTAAAAATATAACAATAAAAATAAGAAATAACAGGTGATAAAATGAATCATGCAACTCCAGTTTGGGGAGTCCATCAACTACAGTAATACCCCGGATAACGACTGTACCGCATAGCGCTAAAACCGCATAACATTACAAGATTTTCAAAAAAAATTTGTATCGAATAACACAATTTTTAGCGTTATCCGGTACAAGCGTGTGCGTGGGGGGGAGTTGGATTGGGTAGAACATCTACCCAATCCAAACCGCCCCACAGTGCCTGCCCTCACGATGTTTGGAAAGGGTACGGGGATCCGTACCCTTTTGAAACATCGGGCGCGTAGCGCGCGTCAGAGGGGGTTAGGGCAGGATACGGGGGAGACCTCCGTATCCTGCCCTAACCACCACCGACGTGCGCACGCCTGCACGCCGCCCGATGTTCCAAAAGGATAAGGATCCTTACCCTTTTGAAACATCAGGCGAGCGGCGCGCGTCGGTGAGGGTTAAGGCAGGATACGGGGGAAAAGCCAACCCTTGCCCAGGTGCGCGAAATGGGGATCGCACGTTAAGGTAAGGGATCAAAGTGGGGTGGTGGTGGTGGTGGCACCCCCCACTTTGATCCCTTGCCTTGACGTGCGATCCTCGTTGCTATAGCGAGCCCAGGAAAGTGGCGGCTTGGCTGAAATTGCCGCTCTTGGCCACTTTCCTGGACTCGCTATAGCAATGAGGATCGCACGTCAAGGCAATGGATCAAAGCGGGGGGTGGCTCCCCCTGCTTTGATCCATTGCCTTGACGTGCGATCCAAGTTTCGCTCGCCTAAACAAGGGTCAGCTTTTCCGAATTTCGCCCTCCCCCGGGGGAGGGGGGAATTCAGAAAAGCCAACCCTTGCCCAGGTGCGTGAAATGGGGATCGCACGTTAAGGTAAGGGATCAAAGTGGGGGGTGGCACCCCGGGGGAGGGGAGAATTCGGAAAAGCCAACCCTTGCCCAGGTGCGCGAAATGGGGATCGCACGTTAAGGTAAGGGATCAAAGTGTGGGGTGGCAACCCCCGCTTTGATCCATTGCCTTAACGTGCGATCCCCGTTGCTATACCTGTTTGGTAGAAGAGGCTTCCGCTGGCGTGCCTTTTCGCACGCATGCGAGCGCCTCTTCTCAGGTTTTTTTTAGCATTGTTCGATATATACCCCGGACAACGCTAAAAACCGGATAACGTCATGACTTGTGGAACCATGACATAACGTTATCCGGGGTATTAGTGTACCTCAAAATTTCAAAGAGTAATTGGCAGTACAGTAATACCCCGGATAACGTGAGTACCGTATAGCGTGAAAACCGCATAACGTTACATGATTTTCAGAAAAATCTTGTATCGAATAATGCGATTTTTAGCGTTATCCGATACAGTCGTTCTTAGCAGCAGGGTGGCTGGAAAGCTGAACGGGGTTCTCCGTTCAGCTTCCCAGCCACCCTGCAGCTACGGAGGCAGGGGTGGGGAGGCTGGAAAGCTGACGGGGGGCTCCCCTGTTGGCTTCCCCAGCCACCCCACAGCTGCGGAGGCAAGGGCGGGTGACTAGGGAATTCCTGACTAGGGAAGGTCCTCTGATCTCTCTGGAGCAGGCAGGGAACATGATCCAAGCTGTTTCTGGGCTTCCCCAACGTCCTCAGCCAGTGCAGCAAGCCAGAATGTCAGAGTTCGAATCCCGACATTCTGGCTTGCTACACTGGCTGAGGACGTCGGGGAAGCCCAGAAACAGCTTGGATCGGGTCTCCACACCTCCCTGGACCCGGCGGGGGGTCAGAGACCCCAAAATTGGTAAAAAAACGGACTTTTTTTTACCAATTTTGGGGTCTCTGACCCCCCTGCCGGGTCCAGGGAGGGTCAGAGACCGCCGGGTCCAGGGAGGTGGGGAGACCCGATCCAAGCTGTTTCCAAAGTTCCCCCACCTCCCTGGAGGCTGCAGCAAGCCAAAATGTCAGGATTCAAATCCTGATGTTCTGGCTTGCTGCAGCCTCCAGGGAAACAGGGCTTTTTTTAACATTGTGTGATCAATGTATTGCACAACGTTAAAAACCGGATTAACAACAGGACTTGTGGAACCAAGTCATAACGTTATCCGGGGTACTTGTGTATTGGCCAAAGCAAAAGACTACTGTTCTCATAACATTAATTCTTTCATTGTTTATCCAGCACTTTACGCTACAAAAGCAGCTATTTCCCCTCACAATGTCTGCCCCCCGCCCTGCATTTAAAATGTAGAATGAGCCAAATGTTCCATACCAGTCATCCAAAATTATAATCTCGCCATCAGATACAACTTTCTTTGAGCCAAAGAGAAGCAGCTGCAAAGGACTCACTAAGGTCATTGCTTTGGCAGAAATGGCTCGAGTCCGGATCTGCAGACAGAGGAATATACAGAGTTTTGAGTCCATTGTGCCAACAAAGAGTCTGGGGCATAACATGAAATCATAATAGCATTCTCGTTTTTTAAAGTGTTTTCAAATGTCAGTGGAAAAAAATGGAAGCCACTCTTACTGTTTAAATAAGAATTCAAATATCAGAGAGGAATGGAAGAAAAAATAATAATCTGCTATAATCAGAGTCCCCCTACCGTTGTACTATTCTGTCTAGCCTCAATTGATTCCTGCCATTCCCCCCCCCTTCCCCAAGTTTATCCTAAAACATGAACATATTTTTACATTATATGGGATGACACTTCAAATAGCTGGGATGAAGTCTGTTTAAACTTAGAATAACAACAACAATTCCGCTTATACCCCACCCATCTGGGGATTCATCCCCACTCTGGATGGCTACCAACAATATGTTAAAAACATCTTAAAATTCTCATAATCATAAAATGACAACTTAAAATCACACAATTAAAAAAAAATCCAGGCCTAAATTAACAACAGAGGGTGGGGATGGTTGGAAGCCTCAGACTAGGCTGATGATGGCCCCTTTTCAAATGCCTCCCTAAGCAGAAGGCATTTGAGCTGCTTTTTAAATGTCAGTAAGAAAAATGTACAAAATTTATTCTAAATAATTTCCATCAGTCCCAATTAGCATGGTAAGGAGGATGGAAATTTTAGTCCAAAACAACGGCAGTGCATGAAGCTGGGGAAGGTGCTACAGCAAAACCCAGTATAACAGATTTAATTTGTTCCGGGGGGTAGCTGTTGTACAATTTTATCTCTGTACAATGCATGTATCATATAACAAATTTCTCTATGGGATGCATTGTACAACAAATATCTCTATGGGAAAAATCATACAAAGAAAAATATTCGTTGTACGATTTTTCCCCCATAGAGAAATTTGTTGTATGATGCATCCCATAGGGAACCATTGCATTGTACAATGACAAAAATATTGTACAATGCAATGTTTTTTTCAAATACCATTCGTTGTACAATTTATTCGTTGTATAATGCAATCGTTATACGAGGTTCCGCTGTATTTAGTATTAATGAAAAACACTGAGCTAATTAAACCAGGCTAGAACACACACATTCAGGTTCCCAAGGTATGTAATGAAATAAATTCTCTAAGAAGGAAACAGCATAGATTCGCTTCTCAAGTCTCAATGGGAACATTCTTCAGTTAACCACCCTGCCACACACGCAGTTAAGAGTTCAATAGGATCTAAAAGCAAGGCAGTTTGGTAAGGCAGGATTTATTTCAGGCTTGCTTACCTTTTCTCCAAAGACAAAGAATGGCACAGGATACTTCATGTCCTGACTACTGAATGGGCAGTTAACAGAAGATTTATGAATGAGCGCATTCCGCCCCTCAGTAGTTAGGATCTTCCGCTTCTCTTTATGGTAACAAACATTGGGATACAAGCCAAAAGCGAGGAGGGAGATGACAACATCCAGATTATTATCTGGACCAACGTTGTTAAATTCTTGCATCATCAAACATTCTGGGAAGAGAGCAGAAAGCTAGCTTTGTATCTTGCAAAACAGAAGAACTGGTATTTGCTGTAAATAAATCTCCATAGCATTTGATGAATTAGCATCTGTTTGGAGTTCAGAATTCTTGAGAAACTGATATAAACTGAAAAGAGAGGTATTTAAACACTATAAAACTATCATTTTAAAATAAAGTACTAGTTGGAAAGCCAAATCCAGTGCAGCAGTGACAGAAGCCAGTGCAGCAGGAGGAATGAGACCTCCCTAAGAATGAGCAACTGCAGATCCAAAACATTTTCAAATTAATTCTATGTTTAAAAAATCATTTTAGTCCAAAAATGAGATAATAATTTATAGCAGTAAATGGTGGAATTCATTGCTGGACAGAAAATTAGATCCTGGGTCAAGTTTTAGCACTATTACTTTTTGCACATACTTTCCGTATACTCTGCATCCATTCTGTCGACAACTATCATACTAAGTGCAAGATTTCTTTTGCCTGGTCTCAAGTGTTACAACTGAGGAAAACCTCTGACCAATCGTAACATCTGAAATGTATTTTAAACCTGCAATGATGATGATAACAATAACAACAAAATATCGTATAATTCACACTGAAGTTAAGCGTATATGGAAGAAGAAATCTGTTGTACTACCCATAGTGATCGGAACCCCTGAAGCAATACCCAAAGGACTCCGCAGATAATTGGAAATTTTGGACTTATCATACTTAAACATCCTAACTCTCCAAAAAAAACAACTCTACTAGGAACTGTATATATACTCAGATGTTACCTTAACAGTGCTTAGGTCCTTGGTTAGAGCTTGAACTGTTAATCTTATTCCAGTTCTCGACTGTGAATCAAATGGTTGATTTGTATCCAATAATAATATTAATAACAATAATAACAATAACAATAATAATAATAATAACAACAATAAAAACAACAACATAACTTATTGTTGTTGTTGTTGTTGTTGTTGTTGTTGTTATTATTATTATTATTATTATTATTATTATTATTATTATTATTATTATTATTATTATTATTCTGGATTGAAAGGATTTTTGCTGGAGAAACTTCTCTAAGGGGACACCTGAATGAGGCTCCTTTCATGTCCCCAAGATCTTTTCCCACTGCAGTGGTTCCTATTTATCTACTTGCAATTTCTTGCTTTCAAACTGCTAGGTTGGCAGGAGCTGGGACAGAGACATGTGCTCAAACTGTCATGCAGTACCTGGGTCTCAAACTGCCAACTTGCTGGTCTTTCAGCTAAAAGGCAAGCTTCTTAACCACCGAGCCATTCATTTAGCAAACCTTTGTCACTATCCAGCTCCAAAAAATGAAGAAAGGGTCACCTCAAGGCTGGTCATTACAAATAAACAGATGTACTGTATTTTTATATAACTATGTTTTTACCTTCTGGGAATCCAGAGTTGATAAGAATATCCTTCAGCTGGACTTTGGCCTCCCATGTCATTCTGAGTGTGGCCATGTTGAGTCTCTTGTTGTCACAGAAACGTGTCTCTGCATCTTCTCCACCGATCCTGTCAAAGGGAAATTCCAAGAACAGACACGTTTTGTAAGCTCCCTGTAAAGCCACTCCATGCATAGGGTAAGTGTCAACGTAATGCCTCGTAGGTAACCCAGCTTTTTCCTTTCTGCATTACTCTGAATCAATTTACCTTACATGGTCCCAGGTTTGGAAAACCGAAAGCAGAGCCACATGATCAGAAAACCGGGTTCCAGCAAAATTCCTGTGGACATAGCCCAGCCTCTTCCCTTCATTAATGAATGGCTCGGGGAAGCAGGTCGCTGCAGAGATGGTACATACGGCATCTCCCACGCTGAAACAGAAGCCACAAAACATTTTCTTCTCATGGCCTTTACTACTACCCACAGGAGTTTCAATAAAACCTGATGCCACTGTTATTGACAGAGCTGTACAGAATTTACTAGTGTTAGCTAGCGGGAGTGTATGGATGGCCATAAGGATTATTTTCATCAATCCTGGATACAAATACAACACACTCCTTCATTTTAAATACTTACACATGATTTAACATTTAGACTTTTGTCTTTTTAAACATTAACAACAATTCTTCATATCTTCCTAATTAGAACACAAGTGCAATCAGTGCCTCTATGTAATAGTCACTTACTAGAAAATACATCCCATTATCATCATCTTTCCAAGGCGAGGTTCAATTGGGAGCCTAGCTAAAATTCGCCCAAGGGGTGTCAGTTCATCGTTACAGTCCAGGGCATCAAGCTCTAAAAAAAAAAAAGGACAAACGTGTCAGCAAAACCCATTGGTAATAAATATAATTTTTGTAATTTAATCTTGTAACTGGTGAAGCATAAAATCTTAAAGAAGGAGGAAATGAAAGGATTGTGGTGTCCTGCTTCAAAACATCCTTTAAACATCAGGTCTGGCTAGAGTAAGAAATAGAGTGCTAGTATATAATGCAGGGGTTCTCAACCTACGGCCAGTGGGTTGGATATGGCCCTCATGCCAAATTGCCACCGAAACTGGAAGTGCCCTGTCGTCACTGGAAATGCCAAAATCACCATGTTTTTACAATGAAACATCGCAAAAGTGAGGCAAAAAGTTGAAAAACGGCTCAAAAAGGTTCCTCCCTTGCACCTTTCCCCAAGGGAAGTGGTGAAGGTAGGGAAACGCCCAGAAACATGGTGCAAATTCATGTGCCACCACTACCAGGAAGAACCAGGTGACTGGCTGTCAGGTTACTGAGGGGGCGTGGTCAGGCCCCTGGGAGGAAAAGGTTAGGGATCCCTGCAGTAATGGATTGGTGACTACTAATATGTTGCTATAACAAAATGTATTACCATGGAATCAAGTAGCAGGGAGGGGCTCTCCAAGGGTACCAACTGCTAGAGTGGCGCATCTCTCAGCAGTAGACCAGTGTTTCCCAAATGCTGGTGTTTGGACTTCAGTTCCCAGAAGCCTAAGCCAGTATATTGACTGATCAGTGCTTTGGGGAATTGACTTAAGCTTCTGGGAATTGAAGTCCAAACACCAGCATTTGGGAAACACTGCAGTAGACGAAGGACCTTTTCGGTGGCTGCCCCAGCCCTTTGGAACCTCCTGCTGACTGACCTCCACCTACAATTAGATCTGCCAGCATTCAGGAAAGGCCTGAAGACCAGGCTAGCCCAGCGGGTGTGTGGGGTGTCACGATGGGAGTTGACCATCCTGGCTGGCTTGTATAGAACCGCTTTAAATAACCCTGGGCACGTTTTACTTCCGCTTCTGGGAGTGACGAGGGCAGCACAGGCCGGATGAATCATAGTAAAATCATTTGTGTGGATTTACAGGGTGCTTAGGCTACTGGGAATTGAAGTCCAAGAACATCTGGAGTGCCAAGATTCGCCATCACGGATCTATGCCAACTGATGAGAAGATCAGATAAATACCTCTGAGGGTATGTTCAGCTTCAATGACTGCATCCAGAGGAGGAGGCTCTATAGCTTTAGCCAAGAACTGTCCAATTGCTCCCAGTCGTAGTAGTTTGATGCTCAGAGCAATTTCATGCAACGGTGTTCGGAACATCTCAGGGGTCATGTGAGTCTCAAGCCTGGAGGCAGAAGAAAAAGGAAAAGAAGCTATTGTCTTAAAGAAGCAGAGTGCAGATGGAAGTAGCTTGGAATGTTAAAGAGTTAATCTAACCACCATCTTTCAATAGAACTTCTATACATTCTAAGAAGTTGCAGCAGGGAGAGAAGGATGTAGTATGAAGCAGGGCCGTTCCATGAGCCCGACTGAAAAATCAGCCCGGCTTCTCAATCCTTCAACACTGTCCCTTTCATATTGTGAGACAGCAGGGAAAAATTGTCTTCACAAATTTATCTCACACAAATTGCAAGGACCTTTTTGGCCAAGAAGTGAGATAAAATCACGTGTTGAATAAACAATATAAATAAAATTACATTATAAAACAGCTTATTGGAAATCAATGCAGTCTTACAGGAATAGACTAATTTCTCTGAATGTATTATGTAGATCTCCAACCACTGGGCCATGGACTGGTGCTGGGCTGCAGGCTGTCCTAAATCAGGCCGCCAAGGGGGGCGGGGGGCTGGGAGACCCAGTAGCAGTCTTCTGCCTTCGGTGTGCTCTGCCGGGTCTGCCCAGTGGACAGGGCGGGGGTGCAGCCTTCAGACACAGTGGATGGGCAGGTTGCTAGGCTCCTCCTCCATGTTGCTTAACTGCAGAGGGGCTCTGCCACGTGCCTGTGTGCAGTGCGATGCCTCGCTGCCTGAGTCAGGCGGTGTGGCTCGTAGGCAACAGGGCTCCTCCCCCCACCTGTGCACAGTGTGGACTTTGTCATATTTTGTTGTGTGCTTGCGCCATCTGGTCTCATCGTCCCCCACCTGCCGGTCCATGGAAAGGTTGTTTGGCATGAAGCCAGTCCATAGTGAAGAAAAGGATGGGGACCCCTGCTGTAGACAGACTATTCATTCCTATTACCTAATGCCTGTGCATTTTTCTGGTTATTCCAGTTCAATCTCTCTGATCATTCGGATGGATCTAGAGCAGTGCTTTGGACTTCAATTTCCATAAGCCTAAGTCAATTCCCCAAAACACTAATTAGTCAATGTACTGACTTAGGCTTCTGGGAATTGAAGTCCTCCCCACATTGGGAACCCCTGCTCTAGAGGATGGATAATTCAAGCCTACCTCACAAAGCGAGCTCTGCTGCAGAGATGGAAACAGAACCCTGCTCGGACGCGGCCAGCTCGTCCTTTCCGCTGCTCCAGATTGGTTTTTGAGGCCCACACGGTGGCATAGTTTGTCATGTTGTTGTGAGCAGTGAACAGCTTCACTTTCTGTCTGCAAAGTTGGAAAAATGGCACTTTAAACAACACCAAATTCTCAAATACTAGAATACAATTCTTTTCCAGAATAAGATGAGGGTTCTCAAATCATTAGGCAATTAATATATGTTAGAATCTCGCATATTTCTGACCACAGCATTTTGATCCCATTACCTGAACACTAAAAGTTGGTATTGTTTTAAACATTTAATGCCCAAAACGTCTTGGGAGTTTGGCTATCTAAGGATCCTCCTGTGTAATTGGACTTTATGAACTTTAGGGGAGGACTTTAAAAAAAATTGCCAGTTTCAATGGCTTGCCTAACAAACATATGGAAGAAGGGGTTCTGTGTGACCCCCAGATGATGGAGCACAATCCCAGTTGCAACGTTTCCACTCTGAGTGAGTTTCAGAAGGAATGAAATACTGGAAGAAAATTGTTTTCCAGAATAAGATGAGGTTCCTCAAATTGTTAGGCAATTAATGTAAGTTAAGACTCTCACATATTCCTGACCATTCAAAGATGCTTAGAAGAACAGCGATGATGCATTAAGCAAAAGACACAACTTTAGATCAATCTGAGCACCAAAGGCAGGATTCAGTAAAAAAGAAAAAATAGTGGAGTTTGTTTGTTTGTTTGTTTGTTCAGATTTATATTCCAGCAGATGTGCTGATACTCCATGGCCCCCTGTCCTGCTGTACCACAAAACCTGAAGGATTAGACTTTTCATTTAACTTGAGCAAAAATTACACTTGCTCTTTAGAGAAAATAATTTAGAGCAGCCATTCTGGATGTGATTTCCAGCACAGAAAAGAGATCTTGCCCAGACTCCAAACAAAATAACTCAAGGCACTATTCTACCCATCTTTGCTTACAGATAAAAGAAGCTTGACATTTAAATTGATTTATCTGCCCTGCTGTGCCACACTTTTTATGTATTTTACATTAAATTACTGATACCATGTGAAAAACAGCTTCGCCAGCTTCGGTGTTTAAGAAATAGAATATTGCTTGTCTTAAAGAAATTTCAGTCAAGAGTGTCACCTAGAGGATGAACACAGTGGAGTCTAATCCTGGTATCACTACACGAATAACCCAGGAAATACGTATCAAGATAAATTTATTTATTAATTTCTGTATTAGTCATCTGGGATTTTTCCCCATTCTAGGCAGTTTGCAATAGTTAAAACAATAAATATACACACAATAACAATGGATGGTACCCATGGGTGGCATAATCCAATCATACACTTATTCATTGGCTAGAGAGAGAATGTTCTTAGAAGCCTCTTTTAACAGTAGTTTTAAGATGTTTCTTGAAAACATCAAGTGATGGGGCCTGTATTTCAGTCAGCTGTCTCAAAAGTATAAAGGTGAAAAAATGGCACTCTCAGCTTGATCTACCATTTCCTGGAACATGGTTAACATTGCTTAATAATACAAAACCAACTCTGCAGTTTAAGGAAGCAAAAATCAAGAACTCACTTGCAAGAATCTATAACATAGATAACATCATTGATGGTAATGCTGGTTTCTGCAATGTTGGTCGATAAAATTACCTAGAAAGACAAATATATAATTATTTTGAATACGAGGCTATTATTTATTTATTTATTTATTTATTTATTTATTTAGATTTATTATCCCGCTATAAAGCAGAATTTACCCAGAGTTGAATCCCAAGGTTATCCCATGCTGTTCATTATTCTATTCTGTAGTTTATGAAGGACTTACCTTGGTGATTCCAGGAGGCGCTGGGTCAAAGACTTTGCGTTGCTCCTCCCGAGGAATTTGGGAATGTAGAGGAAGAATTCGGTACCTCAGGCTTCCTGCAATAACAGCACACAGAATACATGTGAAAAGTCCAAACAAGCGCACATCCCCGACCCCTGTAATCAATCATATATTCCTTCCATTCAAGGGGGGGGGGGAGAGCGCTTTAACCCGCTTCACAAACACTTTAGAAAGGGGGAAAATACAGGAAGAAAATAAATGAAAGGATTTGTACCGAAGTGTGGATTCATTTCCAGGTATTTCTGCATGGTGTATATCAAATTCCAGCCAGGCAAGAAGATAAGAACTGCTCCTGGAACATTCAAGGTCTCAATATACTTCAAAAGGGCCTCAATGAGCTCAAAGGACGTCTCCTTCTCATTCAGTTGGGCCATGTTGCGCTTCGTTTCTGGGCCATATTCATCACTACAGATAAGGTTGCAGTTGGTCTACATGAGGGGGGAAAATGGTGTGTGAGAATCACCTTCTGTCTTGGAAACCATATTTTAATACCATCTGCAGAAGCTAATACAGGAATATAAACTTTCTCTTCAGAGACGGATTTCTGGCGTGCAAGAAACAGCCAAGTGCTAATAAGAGAGTGGGGAGAATCTGCTGGGGGGAAGTGCCCCCATTGGGCTTCTGGTCAGAGGGGTGGGGAGAACTCTGTGCTGGGGGGAGGAAGTGCTCCCATTGGGCTGCTGAGCAGAGGGGTGGGGTGACCTGTGGTGGAGGGAGGGAGGAAGCAGTGGAGTTTGTCCCAACAAATAGCACTGGGAGTGCGATATCTGGCACATGTGCCATAGGTTCACCACCACTGATCTACATCTTGTTCATTTGGGTTATTCATTCTCCTTCAATGCGCCAGACAGGTTACACAAAAACATAAAATGTTAGAATACCATATACAAGAAGAGAGAAACAGCACTTCTCCCCAATGTACATGAAATATTAGTAACTGACAGACATATTTCAAATACAGGTACAGTAATACCTCATATAACATTAGTATCGAATAACACGAAAATCGCATAACATCAAGGAATCTGGGGGGAAGAATTGCATCAGATAACATTAAGATCCTATGGGATGCTTCAGATAACAACCGCGAAAGCCTGTGTGGT
Source organism: Furcifer pardalis (assembly GCA_030440675.1). Classification (NCBI taxonomy): domain Eukaryota; kingdom Metazoa; phylum Chordata; class Lepidosauria; order Squamata; family Chamaeleonidae; genus Furcifer; species Furcifer pardalis. The sequence goes on along the minus strand of CP126891.1, from coordinate 160,510,435 downwards.
TACAATGTATCTCTATGGATCCCATAGAGCCTTGGTCTGCAAATAGTGGCTCTCCAGGTGTTTTGGACTTCAATTCCCAGAAGCCTCGATCAACAGTAGTGCTGACTTGGGCTTCTGGGAATTGAAGTCCAAAACACCTGGAGAGCCACTATTTGCAGACCACTGCCATAGAGGATCAGATAACACGAAAAATCATATAACACGAAGACTTGTGGAACCAGGTTTTAGTGTTATATGAGGTTTTACTGTACCTGAGTTTAACTCTAAAAGAAAGCCAGTACAATGTTAACATTTTTACTAGTCAATATTGGGTTCTAATAGCTAATAAACTACTGTAGCTTTTGATGGCCTTTGTTGTAAGTTCTCATATGGTTGAAGTATTTATCTGTGTTCATCATAAAGAAAAAATATCAGCAAAAAGAGCACATATATAAAACTCGAAATACTGCAACCCATAAAAAAATACAATAAACCTCGCATAAAGAGCGCCTCACTTAGAGACTAAGTCGCTTAAAGAGCAGAATTTTATCTGAACGGCCACCTCACTTAACAACTAAAACCAACCAAAAACTCGCTTAACTAAATCGGCATTCGCAATCCTCCACCCCACTCCCAGCAAGAAGTCACATATGGTCACTTACAATAGTGTTTCACTTAAAGAGCAAACCTGCTTAAAGAGCAATCCCGTGGAATGCATTATGCTCTTTAAGTGAGGTACCACTGTGCATACTATTACAAAGAAAGTGCATCTATGTACACACTACCATTGTTTGGCTCTTGTAAGTGCTGATAAAATTTTACACATAGAGAGAAAACTCTGCACACATACATCATCATCTTCAAAACCTTCTTCATCCTTATCTTTCTTCTTTTTCTCCCTTGGTGGAGGAATAAATTTAGTCATCTGAATGCAATCTTCTAGAAAATACTCTAGAACAAGAGGACATTTAGGTTACCATGTGTATTAATTTATCTTCTACCCATTTAAAATGAACTTGCTAGAATCCCCAGCAGACCAACCCACCAGATCCTGAAAATATAGGCGCTAATATAACCAGTTACATAAATGTTACAAGCAGTATCACATTAAACCCAAATTTCTGGTGTTTTCCTCTCCTTACTTATTTTTAGATTCTCCCATGCTATGCAGCATATTGGACAGCAAGTGGTCTCAGTCCTAGGTGAGTTTTGCCCTCCACATTAGAAAAATCAAAGCGATATCTTGCATGTTTTTAAAATACACAGTCTCTGGTACTGTTCTGTTTCTAGTACACATATCATTTTCCTAGTCTTGTTTGCAGTAGCAGTACAATCACAACAGCTCTACATTTTATGTTAGAGTTTAGTATTATAAGCTTTAACTTATATACTCTCCTCTAACTTGCCCCAAACAAATAACTTTTCAAATACTCTTGCGGGTAAACAGTTACCTTGCACTGGGTAAGTTCTGCCAAAAACTTCAATGATGGGACAATCAAAGAAGTATTCACGGAACATGCTGGTATCAATGGTGGCCGACATGAGGATGACTCTGATTTCAGGGTAGGTCTGAACTACGTCACGAAGAACCACCAACAGGAAGTCAGTCTATAGAAAGAAAATACTCTAGTAACAATCTGAACCTTGAAGTTCACAAGAGTAAAAATAAAAAATAAAAACATAATAAGGGGGATATTAAAACAAAATAGATTTTGGGACATTTGGAAACCTTTTTTGCAGTATACATTGAGGGAAAATAAAGGAGATAAACCTGCACAAAATGCAATGTGTTTTTAACAGAACAACTGAGTTGTAAAAGGGATAGCTGGCAGACTCAAGGACCTTAGTGCACTTGGGTGATACATGTAGTGTGTTATAAAAAGTTGTAATACCATGATGAAGAGAATTGGAACAAAGTGTAAAAGTATATTTTACATATACATATAAGTAGAATGGTTGAGAGATAGAATGTATTGAAAATAATTGAAATAATTAGTTGTTGTTTTTTCCTTTTCTTGTATTATGTTATACTGTTATTATTTTCTTTTTGTATAGTAAGTCATGTCATTTATGTAATTTGTTTTGTTTTCCTTTTTAATATTTATTGTTAAAAAACTTTAATAAAAACATTATAAAAAGAGTAAAAATCATCTTTATGCATTACAAAGTGGTAGCTATGTTGTTCTAGTGCAGCAAGTATAACAAAAATAAAACAAACAAACAAAAAGTGGCAGGTAGAGTCTAAGGACACTACCGTCAGGGATTTAGTTCGTGAATTCAATGTGTTTCTGAATTATGCTCATTATTTCATTTATTTCTTCTGATCTGAATAAAATAAAAGAAATAAATGAACTATAAATAAATAAATATTAAAGTGTACCCACAAAGGTTAATCTTTCCTCTTTCAAACACACTTTGCATCATCTGAATTGGTTGGGTGGTTTTTTCGCTGTCCCCCAGACAACTCACACCCCCAGCAAAACTGTTACTTTTCCGATGCTACTTCCGAAAGCGATGACATCATCGCTTTGCATTTTTGGCTTTTGAATTCTACCAATTATTAAAGTCACCGAGATGATCTTTCAAATGACATAATCCTTATTTCCGTGGGTGTCTTAGTTTTGGTGCTGCCGCTTGTCAAAATTACATGATTTTTGTTATACAGTAATACCCCGTATAACGCGAGTACTGTATATCGTTAAAACCGCATAACGTTACAAGATTTTCGGAAACATCTTGTATCGAGTAACACGATTTTAACGTTACACGATACAGTTGTTCTTAGCAGCAGGGTGGGTGGAAAGCTGAACGGGGTTCTCCGTTCAGCTTCCCAGCCACCCTGCAGCTACGGAGGCAGGGGTGGGGAGGCTGGAAAGCTGACGGGGGGCTCCCCCATCGGCTTACCCAGCCACCCCACAGCTGCGGAGGCATGGGCGGGTGGCTAGGGAAGCCGACAGGGAGTCCCCGTCAGCTTCCCCAGCCACCCTGCAGCTGTAGATCGGGTCCTCTGATCTCTCTGGAGGTGTTTCTGGGCTTCCCCGACGTCCTGAGCCAGTGTAGCAAGCCAGAATGTCAGAGTTCGAATCCCGACGTTCTGGCTTCCTGCACTGGCTCAGGACGTCGGGGAAGCCCAGAAACACCTTGGATCGGGTCCCCACACCTCCCTGGACCCGGCGGGGGGGGGTCAGACCCCCCAAAATTGGTAAAAAAAAGGACGTTTTTTTTTTTACCAATTTTGGGGTTTCTGACCCCCCCGCCGGGTCCTGGGAGGTGGGCAGACACGATCCAAGCTTTTTCTGAGCTTCCCCGACGTCCTGAGCCAGTGTAGCAAGCCAGGATGTCAGAGTTCGAATCCCGACGTTCTGGGTTGCTGCACTGGCTCAGGACGTCGGGGAAGCCCAGAAACACCTTGGATCGGGTCCCCACACCTCCCAGGACCCAGCGGGGGGGGGGGGGTCAGAAACCCCAAAATTGGTAAAAAAAATGGACGTTTTTTTTACCAATTTTGGGGTCTCTGACCCCCCCGCCAGGTCCAGGGAGGTGGGCAGACACGATCCAAGCTTTTTCTGGGCTTCCCCGATGTCCTGAGCCAGTGCAGCGACCCAGAATGTCAGGATTCGAATCCCGACATTCTGGCTTCCTGCAGCATAAAAGAGGGTGGGGGAAGTTCAAAATTAGCGCGCATCGGGTCTCCCGACCTCCCTAGAGCTGATGTGCGCTAATTTTGAACTTCCCCCACCCTCTTTTATGCTGCAGGAAGCGAGAACGTCGGGATTCGAATCCTGACATTCTGGCTTGCTGCACTGGCTCAGGACGTCGGGGAAGCCCAGAAACACCTTGGATCGGGTCCCCACACCTCCCTGGACCCGGCGGGGGGGTCAGAGCCCCCAAAATTGGTAAAAAAAACGTCCGTTTTTTTTACCAATTTTGGGGTCTCTGACCCCCCCCCCCGCCGGGTCCAGGGAGGTGGGGAAACCCGCTCCAAGCTGTTTCCAAAGTTCTCCCACCTCCCTGGAGGCAGCAGCAAGCCAAAATGTCAGGATTCAAATCCCGATGTTCTCGCTTCCTGCAGCCTCCAGGGAAACAGGGCTTTTTTTTACATTGTGTGTTCAATGTATCGCACAACGTTAAAAACCGAATAACGACGGGACTTGTGGAACCAAGTCATAACGTTATTCGGGGTACTAGTGTATTGCAAAAGCTGCCAGACCACCCAACCGAAACGTAAGACATTCATCGAATCCACGTCAATTTAGTGGCATCTTGAAGGCTAATGGATTATTTCAGTATACTCTGTCATGGATTTCAATACAGTTTCTGAGAGGCATGCAGGACAATAATTAGGCCACAGGTTTTCAAGGTCTCTGTATATAGAAACCTGCGATCTGACTATTGTGTGCCATGTGTTCAAAGAAGTAAAAAGCACAATCTAAAACCAATCTATTAGTTTTTCAAATACACAAATATTTTTGCTCCTATTTGTTTTTGTTATACAACCAAATTTATGGAAGCTGTGGGCAGCAATATAAATTTGAACTAAAAAATAAATAATAAACTTCAACGCGTTGCATGTTACTGTCCCAAAAGTAAAGTAGCTAAAGTATTCTCCCAGAGTTCTGTGTGCATCATTTATGTTTGCTCAGAGAAAGTATTGTAATTTTGTACAGCAATATTTTGTACAAGGTTGCTAAAAATATATACTATATTTACTTACAGGTTTTAATTTATTTTCTAGTGCCAGCTAGAAATGAGCAAGACAACTAAGCAAACCAGTAAGATCGCCTGCTTTTAATGCTAAGACAAATACAAGTACAGTAATACCTTGGATAACGCTAAGACTTGGTTCCACAAGTCTTGGTGTTATCCGATTTTTAGTGTTATCCGATGCATGTTAAAATCCTATGGGATGTATCGGATAACGTTAAAGCTCCATAGAGATACATTGTAACCGCACAGGCGTCAGCGGTTGTTATCCAATCCATCCCATAGGACCTTAACGTTATTCGATCCAATTCTCCACCCTAGATTGCTTAACATTATGGGATTTTAGCGTTATCCAAGGTAAACGTTATCCGAGGTATTACTGTACAGGTACGTGTAATTCCCATATGGGCAGAAAATATCAAGACCACAGGAGAAGCGGTTCTTGTCTTTCATAAGACACAGCAGGAGGAAAGGTTATAAAACATGCAGAAAAGAATCAAGTGACAAACAAACTCTGCTTAGACAGAAGTTGGAAATAACTTACATTAATGTCTCTCTCGTGGATTTCATCCACAATAACATGACTGATGCCACGGATACCAGCTTCCAGCTTTCTCAGGAGGACACCTGAAAGAAAAGCCTTTTGTCAAGGAAGGATTTGGAATTCCCACTCCTGTAACCCAGGAGGCAAAATCTTATGTTTTGTCACTAATTAAAAACTTAATTGTTTTGTGATCAATGCATAGTTTAGTGAAATGTGATGGCAGGAGATTATATGGAAGGAAATTTTTGTGCAGTGAAGCCTCAGGTTACGACAGAGGTTTGTTCCAACAGACTATGTCGTAACATGAAACAACAGTAACCTGAAGCATGTTTTCCCATAGGAACACATTGGAAATTTTAAAGTCTCAACCAGACCAAAAATATTAAAAAAAAATACAAAAAAATCACAAAGAAAAATACAAAAAATGCCAGACGGAATCATCCCGCACCCCCATAAAAGCAACGGAGCAATGTCCCTACCGTTTCCACGCTGTTTAGGGACCTTGTCTGCTCTGTTCCAACTTGAGGGATGGAGGTGTGTGTTCCCAGCTGTAGCACTGCCCAGGAAGCACAGAGGAAGGTGGGAACTGAGGGGACAAGGCCCCCCAGACTCTACCAGTGCTGGCAAGGAGCGCAACAGAAATAGTGGCAGAACACCGACAACGGAACCTCCGCAGCAGTACGCACTACATAGTGACTTTGGGTGGAGAGAAGTGGTGGCCATTTTAAATTCTAAAATGGCAATGGTGGCCATTTTAAATCCTAAAATGGTAATGGGGGCCATTTTGAACTCAGAAATGGCGATGGTGGCCATTTTTAAATTCTAAAATGGTAATGGTGGCCATTTTAAACTCCAAAATGGGCACCACGTTAAGATTTAAATTGCCCACCTCTCCACCTGAAGTGACAATACCATGCTTACTGCTGCGGAGGTGCTATCATTGTCAGAGGTGTTTCTGCCCCTCTTTCTGGATTATCCACTGCCCCTGCCAGCACCACAAGTGTCTGGGCACCTTAACCCCTCAGTTCCCACCTTCTTCCGTACTCTCTGGCCACTGCTACAGCTGGGATCACGTCCCTCCCCCAGGTTGGAATGGAGTGGATAAGGTCCCCAAATGTCGTGGGAAATTTAAACTATAGTAGGACAATTTTCAGTCATCAACCGAAAATCGGTCGTAAACAGGGAATTTTAAAAATTAAATATGAGGTCGTAACCCGCAGCAAACATAACCCAGGGCAGTCATATGCCAGGTTTTACTGTATTTTAACTTTTTGTTCTTTCCCCACTTTTAAAAAACTTTTGTGCACCACTATTTTTGCTGTTTGGGAAATTTTGGCAGTTGAGCAATTTGCAAAGACAACATACATATAATTGTGTTTTACTGCCCTGAAATAATGGTAATGAAGGCAGCACAAAGACACTTATTTTTTCTGAATAAATAAATACTGAGAAAAAAAAGATGTCAGGTCAATAACTCAGCCTGTTTTAATGTAGCACACTATGCACGGCCTATTCATTTCAACGTGGGACTCCTCATAGTTTCAACGTGGGAGAAAAAGCAAGAAGTCCCACAGTTCTGCTAGTGGCTACTATTTTTATTTATTTATTTAGATTTATATGGATCTCATCCCTTCTGAAAACCTAAGGGGGGGGGCACTTTGCATTTTCAATCCACTGAAAAACGTTGTTCAGAGTAAAAATATCCACACACCTACAGTGCAGAACATAATACTGGCATGTGGCCGGGGAAGCACAGATTCAAAGCGGACACTGTAACCACAGCTGTTCCCGGGTTCTTCCCCTCTTTCGTAGGCAACACGTTCAGCCACAGAAACAGCACTGATCCGCCTGGGCTGTGTGAGAAAAGAAAACTGATCATTTTCTGCATGTGATCATTGTAAAAAGTCCACAAAAAAACAACACAGCAGTTATCTGTAGTATTTTCCTACCCCTGTGCAGGGACAGTGCCTAAATAATCACACTATCTTGTCACAACACAAAATTTCTCCATGCCTCAAGCTTACACCTCCATATTGATGATTATTATTGTATTTCAAATATGCATACTAGGTCTCTCCCCAAGAGGACCCAAGGGAACTGTCAATAGGCAAACAATATTAAAAGCTAATCATCTATAACCATGGCGGTGAACCTATATGTGTACCAGAGGGGACAGTCAGAACTCTCTCTGGGCACTCATACTGTCACCTAGTACAGAGTTCATCCCACCCCTCTGCCCAGCAGTCCAATGGGATAGCTTCCTCCCCCCCCCCTCCCCAGCAGAGTACATCCCGGCCCTCTGCGCAGCAGCCCAATGAGAGCGCTTCGTCCCCACCAGCACAGAGTTGGCCCTGCTCCTCTGCCCAGCAGCCCAATGGGAGTGCTTTCCTCCATCCCTTTCTTGCTGAGTTGGCACTTTGCAATAAATGCAGTCAAACCTTGCACAAAGAGCACTTCGCTTAAAGAGTAACTCGCTTAAAGAGCAGAATTTTCTCTGCATGTTCGCTTCGCTTAACAAATAAAACCAACCAAAAACTCACTTAACAAATAAATTGGGGTTTGCAGTCCCCCCCACAATTGGTCATTTACAATGGTGTTTCACTTAAAGAGCAATCCTGTGGAACGCATTATGCTCTTTAAGCGAGGTACAACTGTAAGTGGGTTTGGGGTTGCAGTTTGGGCACTCAGTCTCTAAAAAGATTTACCATCACTGATCTATAAATCACAATATTTACAAAAAGAATGAAACAAGATATCAAAATAAGCAAACGAAATTGAAGGAAATTGGTTCCACAAGTCATGTCGTTATCCGGTTTTTAGCGTTGTCTGATGCATACATCGAGCAACGCTAAAAAAAAAAAAAGCCCTAACGTCATGGACAAACCACGCCGAGGCAAGGCAAGGCAAGGCTTGTCCGAAATTTCCCCGCCCTCGGGGGGGAGGGAGGATTTCGGACAAGCCGAGCCCTGCCTGTTTCCTGCACTGCACTGGCCCTTTACCGCTTGCTAAGGGGCCAGTGCAGTGCGGGAAACAGGCAGCCGCTGCCGCGCAACAAAGCGCATGAGCGGCTGCCTTGTAGCGCCACCCGACACAAACCTTAACTGTCAGGTGGCGAGACAAAGCAGTCGCTCGTGCGCTTTGTTGTGCGCCAGCGGCTGCCTGTTTCCCGCACCGCACTGGCCTCTTAGCAAGTGGTAAGGGGCCAGTGCGGTGCGGGAAACAGGCAGCGAGCGGATGCCTTGTCTCGCCACCTGACAGCTAAGGTTCGTGTCGGGTGGTGAGACAAGGCGGTTCGCTAAGAGTTTGGGGAGATCCCGGGGAGAGGCGCCTCTCCTCGCCCTGATCTCCCCACGAGCCACTAAGAGCGCAGGGAGATCCCGGGGAGAGGCGCCTCTCCTCGCCCGGATCTCCCCAAACTCTTAGTGAGCCATTAAGAGCGCGGGGAGACCCCGGGGAGAGCCGCCTCTCCTTGCCCGGATCTCCCCGGGCTCTTAGCGAAGTGCCCGCTCTGTGTCCGAAGCCCAGTGGCTTCGGACACAGCCCACAAGGGCTTCGGAAGCAGCAGCCCTTGCGGGCTGTGTCCTAAGCCCTGGGCTTCAGACACAGCGAGGAAGGGCTTCGGGAGAAGGCTACCCTGTGTCCGAAGCCGCTAGGCTACAAACACAGCCCAAATGGGCTGTTGACAAAGCCTTGCAGCGCTCGAGCGAACTAGCCCAGGCGCCGCTAGGCTTTGTCCAGCGATTGCTCAGGCTGAACTAGGGTCGGGGGGGGGGGAGGCAGGCACCTACGTGCCTTTCCCCCGACCCTAGTTCAGTATGAGCGATCCATCACTGGGGGTGGGGGTGGGGTGGATTGGGTAGATGGTCTACCCAATCCAACACCAACACCCCACATGATTGGCTCGGATAACACTAAAAATCGCGTTATCCAATGCAAGATTTTTCCAATTCTAGCGTTATTCGATGCAATCGTTATCCGGGGTATTACTGTATTACTTTTGATTGTGTTACATGTATGGTTTCTGTGAACCGACCTGAGTCGGTTTTTACAGAGTAGGGCGGTATAGAAATCAAATTAATAATAATCAAAATTAATAATAATAATAACTGCACAGAGGATTACAAAGGAGGAAATAAAGTTCTGTTCTACTGGCATCACAACCCCACTGCAACAATGGATGTTAGACCAACATCTCAAACTCTTCACATCGATATTATCTTATTTATTTATAGTTCAAATTTATATAGCCACCTAAAATATGTGAACACAAAAAGGTAGGAATGGGAACTCAGGAGATATGATTAGTTTGCGTAACCCAAGAGCTTCCACTGTCAAGCTGTCCCCATCCAGAAATGTTAGCCACTTGTATTATCTAAGTCAGTGGTTCCCAACAAGGGGTACACAGCCCACTAGTGGACTTCAATTCCCAGAAGCCTCAGTCAGTACATTGGCTGATCAGTGCTTTGGGGAAATGACTTAGGCTTCTGGGAATTGAAGTCCAAAAACCAGGATTTGGGAAACACTGATCTAAGTTACTCAGTTGACTACTGCCCATGGACATGGACAACTGAGAAGTTACAATGACTGGCACACCAGAACAGTATATGATATATGCACTAAAACAAAATGGATGATCAGTGTGTTAAGGTTTCAATTAACTACTAGATCTAGCAAGAATAATTTTTGATAAGTTCTCTTATCAAATATTAATCAGTCACAAATATGATCCTGTATAGGCTCTTTACCTGAGTGACAACAATGCTACATTCAGCAGCTCTTCCACCGTGGATGGAGCTGTCCAAGATGTACTGTGGAACCTGTGTGGTCTTTCCACAACCCGTGGCCCCACGGATGATGACAACTGGATACTGGTTGATGGCTTCAAGAATTTCTCTCTCAAAATTTTTCACAGGTAAGCTGTCCCTCTCTTGAATGATCTAGGACAGAAGGCAATAATTATCTGACACTTGGCAGTCCCTATCTGAATCCACCTCTACAATCAATAGCTTATTATGTACTCCCTTCTATCTACAACCTCTACATTGGGTTTTTTTTTAGGTTTGGCAAGAGGAAAGTAGATCTAAGACTGTTCTTTCACTTCTTTTTTCTTGTTGTATAATGCATATACATTTTACTCACTTCTTTGTATGTATGAACATGCACAAGTACACCTGTAAGCTTCAGTTACATACTAAAATTGCACCCTCAACCATGGACAGATTATGTCTAGAGAGGAAACACCTACACCCAACCTCTGGCCAAATTAATCTCCAAAGAATATGATTCACATTGCATGGAGCACACAGTATCCAGTACACTCACTGGAGTGACAAGGTGACAGAAAGAATCATATTGAAGTGAATCACCTTGCCAGCTGTTTGTTCCCAGCGTGTGTGTGCGTGCAGTGCAATTCTCCACTCCAGACTTGACCAGAACTATTGACATTCTGGAATTTCACATTTGGTATCTTAATAATTATTATAACATAGTCAACATTTTCAACATTTGTCAATGTAAATATTTATAACCATTTAGGATCATTCATAAAGTTCATAGATCTACCTTCTGCAGGCTCTGATCATTTTCCAGTTGATAAAGAAGATTGCCTTTTATATCCATGCTAATCTGTTCCGGTGTGGCCTTGAAAAAAGAATGCAATATATGAAAAATTATATATCTTTTAAGGAGTTGTAAACTAATGGGCTTTAAACAAGAAAGTTTTGGTAAAACGAGAAAGACTACAACAGGAATCATCAGGCAGCTTATGAAAAGCATAAAGCGCAGACTTACATGCGCCAAAGGGCCCTCGTCTATATTGCAACTAGTCCACGGATTCCAATTTGATTGAGGAGGCGACCATGGCACAACACCTGTTGGATTTTGCCTTTGGGACGGCTCAAAATGTGCCAGCTTTCCTATGTTGAGTGCCACGGGGTCACTGGGATCATCAGGCTGTATCAGGAAAATAAGAAGCTGCTGTATGAAAGCTGGTAGAGCTTCAATGAACTAGCCAGGAAAACATCTGTTCACCACACTCACCGGAGGAACCGTTTCAAGCTGCATCTCCTCTACAATTTTTTGCAGTTTAGTTTCCAAAAAGGAACTGATGTTGACATCATAAGGTTCCACCTGTGGAATTAGGATGTGAAAATTCAAAATAATCACATAGCATGATGCTCTGACTAAGTAAGAAAAGACCTTCTTAAAATCTAGATGGGGAAATAATAAACTTATTGAAAAGGAAGCTAAGAAGTAATTTTTTACTTCAAAACATAGGGGGGAAGCAGGTAAATTAAAATACAGTACAGTCAAACCTCGCATAAAGAGCGCCTCGCTTAGAGTAACTCGCTTAAAGAGCAGAATTTTCTCTGAATGCTTGCTTCGCTTAACAAATAAAACCAACCAAAAACTTGCTTAACAAATAAATCGGGGTTCACAATCCCCCCCCCCCCACACACAATTGGTCACTTACAATGGTGTTTCGCTTAAAGAGCAAACTCGCTTAAAGAGCAATCCTGTGGAACGCATTATGCTCTTTAACTGAGGTACAACTGTATTGCAATACCTTCTTTTAAAAAAAAAAGTCATTATTTAACAACCTCATACAACTTAAAGGCTATAGTTTAAATATAACTACAAAAATGACTTCTCGTACAATTTTTTTAAAAGAAAAAAATTAAATTAAAAAATACTTAACATTTATAAAATGCCAAAGCATTTTGGACCAGCCCAAGTTTCCAAATGCTACTAAAGGTGACTATATTACAGGAAACATAACAGGGTGTATCTAATGCATACTACCTTGGCAGATCACAAGGAATGTATGCAGTTGGTACACTAGCTTCAGTTGTGCAAAAGTGCCCTTGGGTCAGTGGTGTAGCGTGGGGAGGGGCGCCCTGGGCGGCACTTTTTTGGGGCGGCAAAATTTCACAGACTTCCTAGCAGTTGGGGCAAAGCAGCTGTTGCGGGATGGGCGCCAGGACCCTTCACCACCACCGGCTTCCTGGGCCCTGCCTTTGGAGCTGTGAATTTGGCCTACGCCCTGGGTGGCTGAAACCCATGCTACCCCACTGTGTGCCACCAAAATCTGGTTACTTTGTTCAGGACTGAATCCAAAAGTAATCCAAACTGTGAACTATTCAAGCCATGTATGACTTTATTCTTCATAGGTTTAATCTCTAGTCTCTGATCTATTGTTTGACTGACCAGAAGTACCACCGATTAGATCAGTGTTTCCCAACCTTAGGTCCTTGGACTTCAATTCCCAAAAGCACTGATCAGCCAATGTACTGATTTAGGCTTTTGGAAACTGAAGTCCAAGAACCAAAGGTTGGGAAACGCTTGTCTAGATTATACTCTGGTTTGGCTACCTTCGTCCAGGGTATTCAGGGTATGTCAGATGCTTTTTTAGAAGGCAGACAATTCATTGCATTTAGATCAAAAGGAGAAAATCTTTTTCAATCTAAATAAACTCAATTTCAGAAAAATCCTTAGCAACTGTGCAAATGTGCCTTTGATCTTTCATATTCAAAACACTGCACAGAGAAACATGTAGCAATGGTTGCTGAAAGAAAAAAGAAATTACAAGAAATAATTTGTAAACCTGTAAAAAGAAATAAACTCTTCAATGAACAGGGGCAGGAGGACAGAATCATTTTCTAGGATATAACTACATCAACTGAAGACTTCCTTATACAAATATAGAAACAATTACACATAAAATAAGATTAACTCAATGCTAAATTGCCATTAGGCAGCCAAGAAAATGGCTAAGAAGATACACCTTGAACGTTTTTGATAGTGGACTTCTCCTCGGATTTAATTCATATTTTGGAGGCAGGTCCAAATAGGCTTTATGTAGTCAATCTCTGCTTTTAAACCAATCATCCAACTATCCAAAGAGAAATCTGTTTTCCACACATCAAGAAACCAAGCTAGCTTCTTCTTCCGAGCCTAGGCCAGATGTGAAACTGCCAAAACGAAGGCACCTTTTGCTGACTCAACAGGTGTTAAAGTATATGTGCTTTGAAAGAAACAATTAAAGAACATTTTCCATCACACTCACCGATTCACCTTCTTTTTTCTTAGTCTGCCCAGAGTAACCTTCAATTATGTTCAAGTGATAAAGCTGCCTGACCAAAGACAAAGCACAGGACTGGGCTGCCAGCTTTTTATTTGAGCCATGCTCGCGAGCAAAGATTCCTGAAACACAGAAGGAATATATGTGGCAGCTGCCAATTAAGTCATCTCTAATTCTCATTTCTATAGAAGAACAGAAGAATAAGCAGAAGAATCAATTGCTTGAAAATCTCCTGGGCGAACTCTAGTACACAAGAATGAGTTTACCGCGCATACGTGTGGATTCACAGAGACTTGGGTTTCTGAGAATTGAAGTCCAAAAACAGTTTGAGTGCCAATGTTTGCCATCATGGCTCCAGAACTTGAACAGGGTAGCAGTCTTATTTGGTTTTGTCTTTAATTTCTGCCAAGGGACACATGCCGAAACCTTCTGTCAAGAGTGTATCGGGGGGGGGGGGGGAGGAGATGAGGAGTGTGCATGTGTACATGTCCACACGAACACATGAGAGAGAGAGAGAGAGACTTCTATACCATCCCATCTAGCCTGATTGCTACATGTGGGAGGTTAACACTAGTTAAAAACAAAATATCAAATAGTGTAATACAATCATGACAGAAGACAGAACAAAAAACAAAATACAGCAGACAATAACATTTAACTTAGAAAGCATAAGAATAGTTCTCTCCAAAGGCTTCTCTCAATTTAGGCAGCATCAGTTAATAGTAATTGATAGTAAGCCATAAAACATGGTTAGCTGACTCATTTTATACCAAGTTTTTATAAAGGGTTTATATCATGGATAAATAGACAAGCAAGACTGGGCAGAGTTGGTCATACAACTCTAGCAAAAGTAGATGCTTTTATCACATTTCCTTTAAATTGGTCCTCAAGTTCACTTTTCAGACTGTTTGGCAGGAAGGAACCGGCCAAGTGAAGTAAGTTTTAGAGGCCTATGGGCATGGAGAGATAATTATATACAGTAACAGTTAAACCTCTCTATGTCTTGAGAATCAGGGCAGAACACTTTGCATGTTTTAAAAAAACTTCCAGCTGGGATTGCCCAAATTCTGCCATTATGCTCACTTCCCACAAGATAAAACAACTTACTTCTGCCAAGTTGCTTGACATAAATGGTCATTTCTGCAATAAAGCTCCTGTAACACATTCAGAAAAAAATATTATCACTTTTGTCTTTGAAAAGTATCAAACTATATATCCCACAACCAGGCCTTTCATCAAACTTTATTCATACTTTCCATGCTGACCTAAATACTCAAGTTAAACATTGGTTCTGCTCTGAAGCTGCTGTAAAATCAGCTACTTTCCCCCAAATATGTGGCTTTATAATGCCCTATGGTTCAAGAATTCATTAAGGGAATAATTTGAGCTCCATAATCTTACAAATAATGGCTGAAAGTTCTGGGTGTGGCAATAATTTCTTGAATGAATATATATGGCAAATAGGTTGAGTACCCCTGCTTCATAATAAGAAACAGGAAGCTCTGAAAAATCTGCCATGGTTCCCCTGTTTGCCTCTTCTCCACCTGTCTCTTTTGACACTGCAGTGAAGATTCCCAGGGATTCATTTGCTCCTACATCCTTTATCTGGGAGGAATTTGGTATTAATTTTTTGATCTTTTAAAAATCTTTTACATTTTTTAACCTGAATTGTTTTTATGTAATGTCAAACCGCCCTGAGTCACCTCAGTGAGGAGGGCGGTATAGAAATTTGAATAAATAAATAAATTTGTTAATAAACATTAAATCTAGTCTCAAACTTTTACAGGATTACTTTGCAAAGCAGAACCAAATTTTAAGCAATTTAAACCCCAAAGGGAAACTTATCAATACACCACTTATTATATTGCTTAACTCAGTCTGATAGTATCTGCTACAACAGCAATCGAAGTATGATTAGGCTGGCAAGATGGGCAACATACATACCTTTACTTCAATAAAAGGCAGCATGTCTATGAATATATCCCAGAAAAATATCCTTGAATTTAGAACTAGTCTCCAAGACATTAATATTTATAAGACAGTCACAGATGGTACTTATTTCAACCTTTTCTGGGATTTGAGTAAAGTTAATATCTGTTTAGTACAAGGTGTTTAATTTTCTCACATGATGTGGAAATTACTGACTCCAGGGAAGTGAAGCATGTCTGTTTTACAATGTTTGCTACTAAGAGATTCATACCATAACACTCTATGTTATTTTTGGTGGTCTGTGGGCCTAGAAACAGAAGTCATGGACAAGGGCCGGCTCTTAATTACGTACTTCTAATGCAATGTGCCTAAATAAATTCCTGAAGAATTGTGACAATTACGTAATGCCACTCAAAGCCTCCTTAATTTAAGAGAAGGAAAATTTTCTCTTAATTTAAGCCTCTCATACTTCTAGAATCAGAATATATTACAATTACTACTGTGCAAAAAGTGCTATCTTATTACAAACCAAGAAATGTTAGGTGACGGGAAGAACTTCCTAAACTACCCGTGAACTGACCTTCAGGCACAGCGGCTTCATGAGTCAAAAGGCCACTGGCTCTCAGGGACACAACGGCCACCCTTTCATTAATGACACCGATGCCAGTATGTTTCTCAGCCAGGCTTATATTCAGCACTCAATTCATTCTCCTCCACCTGGGGGCGGAACAGCGACACCAGAAATCAATTAATAATAGATCCCCATGTGATTGCTTAGTACAGCCTAAGCAGCAGCACATGTGTGAATGAGCAAAAATTTCTGGCATCGCAGTTGCCGCCCAGTTTGGTGTGGAATTTAAATACAGTAAAAACCCCGGATAACGCTAAAACTTGGTTCCACAAGTCTTAGTGTTATCCGATTTCTAATGTTATGCGATACATGCATTGCATAACGTTAAAATCCTATGGGATGAATCACATAACATTAAAACTACAGTTACATTGTAACTGGCACAGGCTTCAGCGAACATTATGCGATGCATCCCATAGGATTTTAACGTTATGCGATGTAATTTTTTTTCCAGATTGCTTAACGTTATGCGGTTTTAGTATTATCTGGTGCAAACATTATCCGAGGTATTACTGTACTGTAGTATACCTGCAATTCTCCGATCCTATTACCTGACAGAACACCCACAAAATTAAATTTGTAACATGGACAAATTACAACTTTAGAGCACTGAAGTAATCCCCCCCCCCCCCCCCTCATGACTATTTATATGAAAAATATTTTTTACTTGAGATATATGGAAAGGTTTACATTGTTCTTCTGGTACACTAAAATCTGTATGGTGACAGTGCTGTCATTTTTTTTAAATCAGGAGGTATAAACCTTTCTCCTGTGATGGAGACTATTCATTTTTATTTGTACCTTAACCACCATTTATAATATCTTGTCAGTCTAATCTGTGGGTATGTTCAGACATAACAAGACAGAATTCTGGTTTTCTGTAGATGAATAGAACACTACTGCATGTTAGTCAATCGTTCCTCATTCCTAATGCAGATAGGAAAGGCTTGGAATTTCCATCCACTGTTTGCTTATTAAGCAAAGAGAGGCTACTTGATCCGTGTATAAAATCAAATAAATGCAGGATGAAGGTGATACCTTTTCTAGGATCAGTTAAAAAAATCACAAAATCTTGCAACACATGTTTTAAAAGTGATACTAGAAAAGATATTGCCTTCCTCCTGCACTTGTTTGCTTATTGTGATGTCCAAATCCTGCAATCTGACAAGGGAACCTATGCAAATCCAAGTCCCACTGTGCTCTATGGGACTTGTTTTCACACAAGTGCAGAAAAGATTAGAGCTTTAATGTTACATCTAAGAAGGTGCTAAGAAAAGTGAGGATAAGCCACCAAGATATATTTTGAAATAATTTCAAATCTGCAAATGCTATTACTTCAAACCAATACCAGTGTTTAAGTGTGTCACAGAATCAAGAGGCATGTTAACCAGAAGCATCCAGTGCCAGCTTTTCTTTCTGGAACACAAGAGATCCGTCTGAGCCTTCCTGGGAGTAATAAGTCCTACACCCTGGAATGCTCTCTGGAGAACAAGAAGCAGGCTGAGAAACATACTGTCATCTATTGTCCCTCTCTTCATGAAGCACAGATTTTACAGCCTGTACTTCATTAAATGTTTCATTCTGGAAAAACTGCAACTTCCACAGATGTAGCGAAAATTTATTCCCAAAATTAACATAATGCAAAACACTGTAATTGGAGCCCCCATCTTTATTTCAGCAGCTTCCTATCATTATTTAAGAAATCCATCATACAGAATTTAAGCAGATGAAGCTTTTCCTGGAGAAACAACTGAACGACGGGAAAATCTTTAGCTGCTTGATTGCTGCACATCAGTTTGCTAATAAATACAAAGGTGCCATCCTAATTTTAAAAACCCATGATATTTCATATTCAAAATAATGCAGAATGGATGCTGAAAGGAAAAAAAAAGAGCTAAGATACATTTGAACCTGCTTATTAAATCTAACTGTGAATTTGTACTGGCATAGACTACTATAAGACAGTGATGGCGAACCTTGGCACTCCAGCTTATGCACAGTAAACCCATTTGTGTGGATTCGCAGGGACTTGGGCTTCTGGGAACTAAAGTCCAAGAACAGCTGGAGTGTCAAGGTTCGCCATCACAGCTGTAAGATATCAAGTCCATCAAACAATGGACTACTAAAGTCCTCCTTCCCACCACCTCCCCTCTTCTATCCATACAGCATACAGCAATACTGTACCCTGGAAACTGGATAATGTCAGGAAATTTGAGAAAACTTTTGCACTGTACAACGTTAAGTTAACATTGTGCAATGCAAAAGTTTTCCTCAAATTTCCTGACATTGATCTCTGCTCCAAAGCCCACTTTGGGGCAGAAATCTCCGGAGGTCAGACGGTGTGATCCATGGCTTACTCTGGGGGGGAAGTGTGAGCTCGCCCGCTTTCCCCAAAAGCAAGTTGGGGATCGGACGGTGTAATCCCTTCACTGAAAGGAAGCTGGAGTTCACCCGCCTGCCTTCCCTGCTCGCCTTGGAAAGGAAGGGGGATCACATCTCCCATTCCTTTCCAAGGCGACCAGGGTGTGCATGTGGGCCGAGCCTGGCTTACCTTGGAAGGGAAAGGGGGGATTGTTTCTCCCCTTCCCTTCCAAAGCGACCAGGGTGTGGGTGTGGGCCAAGCCGGCTTGCCTTGGAAGGATTGCTTTTTCCCTTCCCTGGCGAGCAGGGTGTGCATGCGGGCCGAGCTCGGCTGGCCGTGGAAGGGGGGGAACACTTCTCCCCTTCCCTTCCAAGGCAAGCAGGGTGTGTGTGCGGGCTGAACCACCTTGGCTTGGAAAGAAAGGGGCGAAGCGATCCCCCCCCTTCCAAGGCAAGCTGGGCTCAGCCTGCGTGCACACACCCTGCTCGCCTTGGAAAGGGGGGGATCGCTTCGCCCCTTCCAGGGCGAGCAGGGAGTGCGCGCGGGCTGGTTTCCCCCATAGGAAGTCATGGATCAGAGCCTCTCATCCTTTGGTGGAAGGCGGGCCAGCGTCCTTCTCCCCGGCTTCCCTCAAAGGAAGCCGGCTTTTTAAAAAAAACATTGTACAATAAATGAAACGCACATTAAAAACTGCATAACGTTGAAGATCGTGGAATCAATCTTTAACGTTATGCGGGGTATTAGTGGATCTGGTTATAGGGCAGACTCTCTAGATCAGTCGTGCCCAAACGTCTTTTTTTTTTCCAGGCTGGTCCTGCCATCCGACACACAACTGCTGACAGTTTTGATGTCAGCAGCGGCAGCAGCGATCACGCTTTGTCCTGGCTGCTCCGAGCAGCCTCTTGCTTGGTCCCATCCCCTCTGCAGCCTTTGCCAAACCCAATCACCGTGTTAGGACTATCTTCGGAGCCTCCTCTGTTTCAAAATCTGCGGCGCTGGAAGGGTAAACCTGGCGCGCTGCAGTGACATCATCCCGGGCTCAGATTTTGAAATAGAGGAGGCTCCGAAGATTTTCCTAACATGGCGATCAGCTTTGGCAAAGGCTGCAGAGGGGATGGGACTGAGCCAGAGGCTGCTCAGAGCAGCCAGGACAAAGCATGATCGCCAACACCAATGTCAGGTGGTGGGGGCGGGTGGAGGGGCGGTCTATGGTACTCAACACGGGCTGTATTTAATGATATGCAAGGATCTAATTGGGCCTGCATGCCATAGTTTGGGCGCCCATCCTCTAGATAACCAAACAAGTTTTCTTTTGATATGAACACTAGAGAACTGTGGTTTACTGAACTGCAAATATTTTTTTTTTATTGAACCAACAAATTCACACAACACTTAATGTGTACGTAAAATGGCATACCTAATTGAAACAGCCCAAGCCCCAGAAACAATGGAGCTAAAACTGCCTTGCAGTACAAATATACAGTAGTTGAATGCCAGTGGTTCTGTTACTGGGACGGTCTCTTAGCTTTTTGAAACTTTAAGAGAGATAAGAAACCCGAAAGTCCAGCCACCTATAGCAGAAGCGTATTTTTTTAACGCTTTGGCATCAACAGCAAAGAGTTGAGGCATAGGAATGGCAGCTGTCAAAATACAATGCTTTCTTTCTAAGCAAAGAAAGTACAGCAGCATGGAAGCCACAGTCTCTTTCTGGTTATTGCAGTGTAATACTGTACTTCCTTTGTGCTTGTACTGCTGAGGAAGGCATGACCAAAGAAAAAGCTTGGAAATAGGGAAGGGTAGACAAATGAGTGAATGAACATGCTATGTCAACCAACATCTTCTGCACTTTTTCCTGTCCTCCGAAATTGCACTGTTGTTCCTTAACTATTTCAACCAAATAAGAATGTTTTGACCCAGAATATTTACTTCCTCTTAACTGTTTGTCACTTCCTACTACTTGTCTCTACAGTAAATTACTATCTAAACATCAGAGAATCACAATTCATTGGTTCTCTCATAGCTAATCACTACCATTGTCTCGGAATAGGAAGGGTCTCCAATTAAAAGGAAACAAATTCCTGTTGAAGATCTCCCCATGTAATCTAAACAATTAGGAAGCAGAAGAACATTTGGGAGTGAAAGGAAGGGAATTAAAAACATTTACTGGCTTTAGTAATGTCAAATAAGGATCATATAAACTGGCTCTGGTCTCAGCAATGTATAGTAGTGCTTGGGAAGCCACTCCATTGAACTTCTGCAACCAACTTTCTGCTGTCTGATTACTCATGGCCAGGGGTTCCCAACCTTTTTATGCTGTGGGCCAGACCATGCCTCCTCAGAAAGCTGAGCAGGCCAGGCTGGTGATTCCCCTGTTGTAAACGCTGCCATAAAAGACGTCCGCTACCACTGGCGATGCAGGCCATATAAAATGGTGGTGGAGAAACAGTGGAGAAAAATACTTGCAAACCTGTTGTGGTCAGGCCCCACTTGAGTATATTTATATTCTCCTTGGATCTTTTCCTTTTGGAAATACTGGTTTAACCGTGCCTTGGCATTCTCCAACGTCCAGTTCCCATGAAGCCCAGCATTTAAGTCTACTTCTTCTGATTCCAAGGTCTAGCAGTAAGAAAAAAATGACTTTTGTAATTAAATATTAGAAGTGTCACTCTTAATATGGGTACATGTGGCTGCATGACAACAATCTTTACCATTCCCTGTCTGTTCTGTCTCTTAACTAAATGAGCTAACTGTTTCCCCTAGGATATTTAATATAACGCTATTAGACTGAAACACTGGAAATTCTAACACAAAACTCGATACAGTAATACCTCGGATAACGCTAAAATCGCATGTTAAGTAATCTGGGGAGGAGAATTGGATTGAATAACGTTAAGGTCCTATGGGATGGATCAGATAACAACCGCTAAAGCCTGTGTGGTTACAATGTATCTCTTTGGAGCTTTAACGTTATCCAATCCATCCCATAGGATTTTAACATGCATCGGATAACACTAAAAATCAGATAACACCAAGACTTGTGGAACCAAGTCTTAGCGTTATCCGAGGTATTACTGTATAACCTTTTAAAAGTATTTTGAAAAATACTTGGAATTATTCTGACTTTTAGACATACTATTTATTTATTTAAATTTGTTTATCGCCCTCCTCCCCGAAGGGACCCAGGGCGATTCCCAACACAACAGCATAGACAACAATTTAAAACCAGTTCAGGAATTAAAAGTTTTAAAAGAAGCTTTAAAACTTAGCATTAAAAACTAGGCATTATAGCTAGGAGGCACTGGGTGTCAAACCATCCAGCCAGCTGAGGAAATCCCCAGACCTGACCTGTCAGCCAGGTTTTCAATCCTTTCCTGAAGGACAGCAGCTCTGTTTGCAGGTGTAGTTCTATTTGGAGGAGGTTTCATAGGGCCGGAGCAGACACAGAGAAGGCCTCCTTCTAGTGCCAGAGAGGTGCGCCTCTCTGGCTGATGGCACAACCAGAGAGCCTCTCCGGTCTGCTCTGGTGGAACGGACAGATGTCCACGGGACGATGCGGTCTCTTAAGTATACTAGCCAGAATCCTACTGGATCATGAAATTGCAAAGAAACAATCATGCAAGCACCAGAAGACATATTGCTAGATGTCTACCCCATGCCCTAAATTCTGCTAGCTATGTACAGGAGTGTGTGACCAACTACACAACTAAACATGTGACCAGCAGCCAGGATATGGTAACCTAGTTATTTATTATGGCTCCATACCTAGATAAGCTTTATGCATGAATCTTGCTCACATATGCACACACTCAGAAAAGCATAATAAATTCTCAATCAAGTATCAATTAGTTAAGATTAGTTTACACAGAGTAGAGAGTAGGCAACGAAATCCGCAAGTGATCCGACCATGCTCCTGAACTTTTAAAAGTCATTCCAAGGTATTTATACAAATTGGTCAGTTTCAGCAATTTCTTGTTCAGCTGTCATCTGTATTTTTTTATTCCTTTCTCCCAAAACAAGCGGAAGTAAATTAATCTAATACTTTGTAATTGTAACTGTTATTGGAGATACAGTAATACCTCATATAACATTAGTATCGAATAACATGAAAATCACATAATATTAAGGAATCTGGGGGGAAGAATTGCATCGGATAACATTAAGATCCTATGGGATGCTTCAGATAACAACCGCTAAAGCCTGTGTGGTTACAATGTATCTCTATGGATCCCATAGGATTTTAACATGCATCAGATAACACAAAAAATCGTATAACACCAAAACTTGTGGAACCAGGTTTTAGTGTTATCTGAGGTTTTACTGTATATACTGTATATTCGATATTTGTAATTTACTATGTGATATCTGTAATTTCTGTGTAATTGTAACTATTTCTTCTGTAAGCCGCCCAGAGTCGCTCTGCGAGTGGGGCGGCATATAAGTCGAAAATACAAATATAAATACAAATTATATGCACAATATTCTGTAATAGCATTCTGACTATTCCCACAGGCTACTTTTAGGGGAAGGCTATCAGGGTAGAAGAGCAAAGTTGGGAGGAGGGAATTACTTCCAGAATTATCCATCTTTCTACCCTACACTCCTTTCAAGAAGCATAACCGTTTTGAATGAAAAGGTGGTAAGCTTGATTAAAGATCAACCTTAGAATTATAATAAATGAATACTTGTAAACTGAGTGATGGAATAGACAAATCTTACTGCCTGGGCTTCTTCCTCCTCCTCATCTCTCCTCGAATAGTAATCATTCAGATTAGCTCCACGGTCCCACTGAGCTACACCATACCTGGAGCTTCCCATTCCAGGAGGTTGAGCACTTTCTAGAATGAGGAGGGGGGGAACAAAGTATTTTTTAATAAGCTAGAAAATTTACATCAATAATAAGATACTACATGCAGAATTCATCTGAGTCTTATAACTTCTATCCTGACCTGCACCTCACCTCAGTTATAAAGCAGGGACAGTCCAAATCACACCAAATCTACTCAATAGGATAATTATGGCAAGAGAATCTCCATGCATTATCAAGTGGTTTTAAATTTTAGTAAAGGTAAAGGTCACCCTTGCTCGAAAGCCAGTCATATTCAACTCTAGGCTTCAGTGCTCATTTCTGTTTATAGCCAAAGAGCCAGCGCTGTCTGTGTTTGCAGACATTTCCGTGGACATGTGGCAGGCATGCCTAGACACCAAAGTGCATGGAATGCTGTTTACCTCCCCACTGAAGTGGTCCCTATTTATCTACTTGCAATTTCTTGCTTTCGGACTGCTAGGTTGGCAGGAGCTGGGACGGAGACAGGAGCTCATTCTGTCATGCAGTACTCGGGAACTGAACTGCTGACCTTCCGCCTCCCAGTCAGCATATTAACCACTTGAGCCACTGCAGTCCCTTTTAAATTTTAGTAATGTTTATAATTATCAGCTCTTTTAAAAAACAACACAATGGCTCAGAAAACTAAGGCATGCACCACATGATAATGCTTGTTCAGTTACAGCCTCTTTAACATTCTATAGAATTTGAAAAAATAGTTTTCCTTCCTTCATTTATACATAACTTTTTTAAAAATTAACATTACTTTACCAGCTACATTTCAATTTTCCCAATTACGTGATGTATAATGCACGTGTTACTATGGTGGGAGAAGACTTCATACATTAAAATTCCTGACTGCCACAAAATCCATCTGTTAGAAGCTCTTGCAAAAAAGCAGCACACAGAGTGCAGTTGTTCAAGGCCTTACCCATATCTGTTTTGATTGCAAGATGGGGAGGAATCGGACCCCCGATAGGAGCTTCAGATCCATCTGTTTCTGCTTCTGTTCCAGTCACAGCTTCAACAGGAGTACTTGTAGGAGCCACCTGAACAAGAGCAAGCTATTAGATGAACTATAATACCTTAGGAAGAGTGAACTTTTCTGCAGCCATTAAAAAGACTCATACAGCTCAAGATGACATGTAATATAAAATTGATTCAAACTTAACTCAGCCTTTCCCCCTCTCTACCCAATATAATAAGGTACCCAGTGTGGTGTTAGTGGATCGAGTTATATGCCAGGATACAGGAAATCTAGGTTTAAACCAGTGGTGCCCAAACTAAGGCCTGGGGGCCGGGTGCGGCCCCTGACGTCAATTCATCTGGCCCCCGAAGCCCTCGTCGCTCCTGGAAGCAGAAGTAAAACGCGCCCATACAGGCGTGTTTTACTTCCGCTTCCAGGAGCGACGAGGGCTTCAAGGGCCGGATGAATTGGCGTTGGGGGCCGCACCTGGCCCCTGGGCCTTAGTGACCGGCTCCCTGAACCACATGATCGGCCCCTGGCCCAAAAAGTTTGGCTACCCCTGGTTTAAATCCTCACTCAACCATGAAAATTCAAAGGGAGGTGACACTGGTAAATCCATTCTTTAAATAGCTCCGTTATCTTGAAAATCCCATTAAGGTCACTATAAGTTGGATGTGATTTGTCAGCACAAAACACGCTCACACAATATGCTAGTATAAAACTAGATGGCAAGTAAAACCACGTGAATATGTTAACAGACATTCTGTTTCCCATATTACGCATCCATAAGGCCTCTGAACTCTTTTCCCACTGCCCTTTTACAAAAATCCTAGCTCTTAAGATTGTGGCTAGAAAAGGCTAAATATTTTTTTTAAAAAAAATACTATGTGCTTCATAAAGACTCATAAACTCACTACATAGATGTACATTCCAGAAAATTCAAAAATATTTATTTCTTAATAAATACACTTTGGATTGCACTGTAAGTACAGTACAGGTAACTGACAATATATAACCAACCTAGTGGTTCTCGTGGTGGCCCCATGTTGTTCCCCACGTTGTCTTCTTCTAAACCAATTCTATGTCATGTAAGCTACCAAACATCTCCAATGAAAGACACTGTGCAAGTTGCAGAAAAGTATACAGCAGCATGTACTATTTTATGACTATTGGATAAGTTCATAGAACAAACTGGAGTAGGCGGGCTGAGTGCAAAACATAACTATACTTTAGTATAAAACCACTATGGACACAAAGTACAGCATAATAAACCACAGATCCTACACATAGCACAACCACTTACTCCAAAAGCTGGCATTTCTTCACTTTTGATTTCATTCACTCGAACAAGGTAATTGAGGAAATCTCTTGCAGCATTTGTCTGGGCATCCTTCTTGTTAGTAGAGTTGCCCATACCAATATAGTTGAAGCCTGGCACCCGAGCCTGTAGCATATAGATGAATAGGCACAGTTAAGCACATGACTCTCAGCAATGTACATTTCCAACTGTCTTCATACTGAGGAATTCAGAAGCACAAAAAAAGCCTGGTATGGCACTGTGAATCTTTCTAAATGTAAGTGGATTCCTCCAGAACACCAAGGCTATGCTCTCTTAACACTCTGGGCTTACCTTATGATTCTGCCTAAAAAGGTTAACCAAGATTGCTTCAAAGAAGTATTATTGTTACTTGTAACCCATTCTATCTCATTAAGCACAGCAATAATCTCACAAAGAAATGTGGTTTAACAAAAGCCAAGCACTTTAAGTTACATGAAAAAAGGGGAAGGCTTTTCACAAAATAATAAAACCAACAGTAAAGCCAAAACATTGCCTTATCTGCATACAGATTTATAAGTAATGCTTCATAAAATAAATGAAAGATTGGAAAATACTAGAGGATATCAATTTTATCCAGCTATTGTACTGCTGAATTGGCTTCCTAGGAGTCCTTTACTCCAATTTCTTCTTAAAACAAGACAGGTAGGGAACATATTCCTTATTTTCAAACCAAACTGCATGACTGGGATCATGATTTAGCTCAAAAACAAGCTCTCTGCAACAGTTGTTTGAAAGATAAATAATTAGTGTACAGTGCCATGAAGGCAAATTCAATGGCAGTAGCAATCACACAGAAGAGCTTCAGGTCCTCTTTTGGGATGTGATCAGGTGCTAATTTCCTTGTGAACCCATGCACAGAGTGCTCTAACAGGTATGGGCTGTATGCAAGCTATTGTTAGGTAATATTCTCAATAAATAATACCATACATACCTAGCTAAACTCTGTTAGTCATCAAACTAAATACCTATTTCTCATCCTTTTGATAGTAATGTTTTTCTAGACAAATATGCCCATCTATGGCAAGGTAATTAACTAATAAATGCTTCAAGTTGTTCACACACTTTAGGTCCTTACCTCACACATGAACTTCTGCCGGTTCTTATTGCCCACTGCACGGATTTCATAAGCTGGTGTGATTTTCCGTTTGCCGCACCAGGCATACAGGAAATTCTTGACGTCCCCCATGGCTGGAGCTGCCTTATAAAGAAAAAACACAGATATACAGTACCATTGTAAGCATTTCTTGGTCTATCAAAGGCAAGCCTTTCTCCTTGATCATATATCATGTTCTTCAATAATAGGGCAAAGCAGCAGAGGACCTCAGAGTGAGTTCTCTTGTCACAGCTCTAACCCTGTTGGCTGCCTAACTTTTTCACACATACAATTAAGACAGAGAAGCCAGGCAATCACATTCTTGCAAAATTAACCCTCCTGGTTTCAGAAATGACTTTCTTAAATATTTAAACTAAAAATGTTTGCAAACATAATGCCATCGGCTAGTGATTGTCAAGAGGATTGACTTGTGTCCACAAGACATAAAAAAAAAGTGCAGCTCATTGCAACTCCACAATGCAGCTGTTTTTCTGACAACCTGAGCTATCATGCCACAATTTTGCAGCAGCCGCCCCTTGGACTAATTTGGGGCTGGGTAGAATGGTCATTGAATTGTATTGTTAAATTAATTATTGTAATATGATACCTTCTCTGTATCGAGGACCATACTTGTGGTATTGATATGTATAATTTCTGTGCTGTACTGATTACACTGTGTATCTGTATAATTGCCTGTATTATTGTGTATTGCATTATGTATCTGCATTATTATTTGTACAGTCAAACCTCACTTAAAGAGTGTCTCGCTTAAAGAGCAGAATTTTCTCTGAATGTTTGCTTCTCTTAAAAAAAAAACCAAACAAAAACTTGCTTAACAAATAAATTGGGATTTGCAAACCCCACCCCCCAAATTGGTCACTTACAATGGTGTTTCTCTTAAAGAGCAAACTTGCTTAAAGAGCAATCCTGTGGAACACATTACTGTATGCTCTTTAAGCGAGGTAAAACTGGTACCTCGCTTAGTATTTATATATGACTGTAAGCTGCCCTGAGTCGGGTTCCCCTCATTGGGCGGCCTATACATCGAATTATTAAATTAAATTACCCCTCTCTGCAAGACACAAATATTTTACTAAAGGGTTTAAAACGTTGCAATATGACGTAGTGCCCACTTCTAAGTCGGAACGCTATATATTTTCCACTGAAGGCCGTTTTAGATATCCAGCAAAATGTCCACGACCCACCTGTCCCTAAGAGGACAATATTTATTTATTTAGATTTATATATTGCCGCCCACTCGCCGAGGAGGCTCAATACCTTCAGAGCACAACTGAAGCACTTCTAGTTCAAATGGACACCTCTTTTGCTCCCCCAACAAAGGCGACAACATTAATGGCTTTGCTTTCTTTTTTATTAAATTGAAATTCAATTCAAACCAGCAGCCAGACAGGCACCATATGGCCGGCCCTAAACCTGGACACAAGGGACTGCAGTGGCTCAAGTCACTAAGACGCTGACTGGGAGGCGGAAGGTCAGCAGTTCGATTCCTGAGTACTGCAGGACGGAATGAGCTCCCGTCTCTGTCCCAGCTCCTGCCAACCTAGCAGTTCGAAAGCAAGAAATTGCAAGTAGATAAATAGGGACCACTTCAGTGGGAAGGTAACAGCGTTCCATGCGCTCCGGTGTCTAGTCATGCCTGCCACATGACCATGGAAACATCTGCAGAAGCAGACAGCGTTGGCTCTTCGGCTTAGAAACTGAGATGAGCACTGACCCCTAGAGTCGGATACGACTGGCTTTCGAGCAAGGGAAACCGTTACCGTTACCGTTAAACCTGGACACTCTCAGATATTTCGGAATTACAATTCCCATTATGAAAGAGGGCACGACGTTAAGTGTGTTATTTTAGTAATCCCTATGGCAACTCCCCCACCCCCGCCCCCATTGAGCATCATAGCAAGTACAAAGAAGCTTCATACAAGTCCACAAAGCTTCTACTGCGCATGCGTTTGACGCCATCCCCCAACCCGAAGGCCCCCCTCCCCCAATTGAGCCGCCTGAGGACGCCCCCCCGTCAGGTTTATTTCTATATTCCGAGCCCATTTTGCTCTCGAAACCCTCCCGTACCGCCAGCTCCAACACAAAGTAAAGGCAACCTTGCCTTGCCGGACAACTCTTCGCCTCAATCCCCGGCCAACGTAGAAGAGGCCTCTTTCTTTCTCAGGCGACTCGTCTCTCGCCCGGCTCGGCTGCAAAATGGCGCCGCGCCTGCGCACAACGGGAGCGCTTCACGTCGTGGAGGCGAGAGCGCCCCCTCTGCGGCACGGGGTGGAACCGCAGCCCGCAAATAGTCCGGGTATTGGCGGAAGAATTATACAATACTGTATATATATCACTTGCAAGAATTATATGCCACGACGGCGGCGACTTTGTGTTTAAGACGCTGGACGTGATGACTGGAAGGTCGGCAGGTCAGCAGTTCGAGACCCGAGTGCTGCATGATGGACTGAGCTCCCGTTTCTGTCCCAGCTCCTGCCAACCTAGCAGTTGGGGGGAAAAAAAGAAACTGCAAGTAGATACGTAGGGACTGCGGTGGCTCAAGTGGTTAAGATGCTGACTGGAAGGCGACAGGTCTGCAGTTTGAGACCCGAGTGCTGCACGACGGAGGGAGCTCCCTTCTCTGTCCCAGCTCCTGCCACAGTCAACCTAGCTGTTCGAAAGCAAGACATTGCAAGTAGATAAATCATGGGGACTACTTTGGTGGGAAGGTAAACAGCGTTCCGTTCACTCGTGTCTAGATATGCCTGCCACATGTCCACATAATCGTCTGCAGGTGCAGACAGCGCTGGCTCTTTGGCTATAAACAGAGATGAGAACTGAACCCTAGGTAGAGTCGGATACGACTGGCTTTCGAGCAAGGGAGACCTTTACCTTTAAATAGGTACTGTGCACTCCGTTGCTGAGGCATGCCTGCCACATGTCCACAGAAACGTCTGGAGACGCAGGCAGACAGCACTGGCTCTTTGACTGTAAACATAGATGAGCACTGAGCCCTAGAGTCAGATACACCTGGCTTTCAAGCAAGGGTGACCTAAATAGGTATCTCTTCGATAGGAAGGTAAACAGTGTTCCGTGTCTAGCCATGCCTGCCATATGACAACAGAAACATGCAAACGCAGACAACGCTGACTGTTTGTCTGTAAACGTGGATGAGCACCAAGCCCTAGCGTCGGAAGCGACTGGCTTTTGAGCATTTGTTGCAACCAAAATAGAAACAAATTTAGCCATTTAAGATTTACTGTGAAGTCTTCCCTAGATTAATTTTTTTCACATAAACAGAAGGGTTTTGCATAGAAACAAGATGATACTATTAAAAGAGATTTGAAACTCCTGCAAATCTGCCTACTCTTAAAAAGAGAACAGCTTTGCTACCATGTTGGAGCAAAATAAGTGTCTTCAGTGCCATGAAACGGTTTCCCAAATGCTGGTTTTTGGACTTCAATTCCCAGAAGCCTAAATCATTTCCCCAAAGCACTGAACAGCCAATGTACTGACTGAGACATCTGGGAATTGAAGTCCACTAGTGGGCTGTGTACCCCTTGTTGGGAACCTTTATTTGTTCACTTATAACATTTACGTCTGTTCTGCAGCTGAAAATCCTCACAAATCACTTATATGTCAATAAACACTAAGAATCACAACACACAAGATCAGGTAGTCATGTTCTCAGAATAAATGTTCATAATGGTCTATGTTCATAATGGTATTGTAGCATAAATTGTTAATGGCCACTTCCTCTGACAAATGTTTTCCACAGTTGGCAACAATGTCACACACAAACCACACATGCAGTTATAGAGGGAAGATTTGCAAGCAGTTAAATGTGTTTTAAGAGTCATAGTAACGATTCATAAATTGCTGGTTACCAGGCATGCATAGGGCGACAAGAGTTCTTTGTTTGTTCCCACATGTGCAGCATCAAAATTCCTTCTAAGTCCTTGTTCACACCTTGAATTCTCAATGCTCCATGAAATTCCTCTATGGAGAATTAACAATTTCCCTCATAAAAGAAGCAACCGCGTGCAAAACATAAGTACTGTATCTACTTTTGCAAACTCTTCAGGAAGGCTTTGCATCACATAGGAAGAATCCCTTGCTTTGTAGATAATGTTCTTAGATCTTGCAGAAATGTTTTTTAATCAATATTATGGAACAGGGGTCCCCAAACATTTTGGGCCATGGACCGGTCATGTGGTTCAGGGGGCTGGTCACTCTGGCCCGGGGCCCAAATCCGGTCCCAACACCAATCCGGTCCCAACACCAGTCCGCCCTGTGAAACCCTTGTTGTTCCATATGATTGCATTTTACTTCCACTTCTGGGAGCGACAAGGACTTTGTGGGCTGGATGAATTGGCATCACGGGCCAGATCCACCCCCTGGGCCATAGTTTGGTCACCCCTGTTATGGAAGAAAGATGATGTTTAATCCAGGGGTGACCAAACTTTTCAGGCAGTGGGCCGGTCACGTGGTAGAGCATTCCACATTCCTAGTAATATTCTTTCACTATATGAATATGAATCAAATGATTTGAATTCCCAATAGTTGAAATCAGGGTTGGAATGAAGGCAAGACTTGTACCTCTGCGCTCAGAAATGGAACGGTCAAGATGTTCCTGGCAAGCTAGGCACCATTCATACACAACTTCCCATTTTCACATCTGACTAGCCCCGGGGGAGAACTGCCAGCAATAACGGTGGTCTGTCTGAATACATTAGTAACAGTCAGTAGTTGAAGTGTTCCAATTGGCAGAAGAGCTGAAAATTGTTCTTGAATTCACATGGGAGGAATACATAATGGGGAAATTGCTTTAACTGGATCTTTCAGCCTCAGTAAGTAAGAAAACAGCATATCTGGACAGCTGTTGTGCTTGCAAAAGAGGCAACATCATGTCCTTTTATACTGAAAGGGAAGAGTGAAGCCAAAACTTAGTGGCAAGAGAGTTATAAAATGAAATACTGAACAGTTCTTGGTAAGTACTTCATAACATCTACTGCCACAGCGGTGGCTGCAATTTGTATCCGAGAATGCATTTTTTCCTGAAGCAGGAAAAATGCCATTGGTATGAATTTCTTTAAGGTGGATCCCAGCTTGCCATGAAGTAACCCACACACTATGATCATGGAGCCATCTCCTGTGGCACATATGAGATGAGACATGCAGGATTTAACACCGGGACTGCAATGGACTGCCACAGCCTTGAGGATATGGACAAGGTGCACCTTCACAGCCAGTCCATGTGGCATGGCCTCTTCTGCCTCCATGACCATTGAGAATCAGAGTTCCTCGTCTGCTCATTTTGCCATTGGGCCCAATCTGATGGTTTCCAGTGGCATTTCCTCCACTGAGGGGACCATCACCCCACCTAAAGGGTCTCATCGCCTGTAGCCATCAGCACCTTCAGGGAGTCAGGTTATTTACTGCCACCCAACACTTGGCGTTGAGTTGTTCTTTAAGAGAGAATGCTTGTTAGAGGGAAAATTGAAATTGATAATAGGTATCCTTCATTCTTCTGAAAGAAAGGTAAATATCCTCTTCCAAATAACAACAAAAACAACAGAAGGCCCTATGTTTGCTGTGCTTGCTGCTGTTCTACACATTAAAGAGAAAAAGAGATAAACAAACATTCCAGTAATCTCAAAATAGCTTTAAATTATGGGTGAAGAGTAATTGGAGGGGAAAGGAGCTTAGGAAAAGTGTTACTTTAATGCAGTCTAGCTACTTCTTTGAAAAACTGGGATTTATATTTTATTTATTTGTTTATTAATTGCCTTTTGTGTGTAGGGCATTCAAACTGAAGCCTCTTGCAACCTTCAACAGGAGGCCTGGTAGTGGGGAGGCAGATGAGCTAGAGCACCCATCCACCCACACATGTATATATAGGGAACATGGTGAAACAAAATTGGCTAATCCCAAAGTACTATATCCAGCAACCAGTACATGCTTGAAAGTAAATCGAGTGTCCATCTGTCTATCACTCTGGTATTTGGACAGGGACAATGGATGGTCTAAAGAACATGGACATCTCTTTCTCATTTCTTGCCCTGGCATTTCAGTTTAGATTTATGGGGGCGGAGAATGGAAGGGGAACTGTATACTGTATAATAATCTCCTATTCCAATAGGTTTTTCCACATGAAAACAGTAAGAGGAAGAACCACAATAAGAATCCTTTATCCTCGCACTTAAAGAAAGAATATGGCACAGACATATTGTAACAATATTTTTATAAGAAGTTGAAGAACAAAGCTTCACAAAAGTTTAATTAGAGGGGTACATTCAATATTTCATAGGCCAACATTTTTCAAATCTGATTTCAGACAGCGATGTGCCCAAATGCCTGAAGAATATAATATGGGACAATCCAGCCATCCACCTAATTTTAGTTCATAGTCCTTTTGTAATCCAACACATCTGTAGGGATCTGAGGGAAGGTTGCTCATGTTTGATATTGATATTAAACCCTTCATATGAGCCCCCAGAGTTGGTACATCTATTAAAAGTAAGCTTAGTGGGATATACTCAGTGGTAGGATTCAATTTTTTTTAACTACCTACTCGGGTGTGGTATGGTGGGCATGGCCACGGGGAAAGCCCTGAGTTGCACCTGAATTAGGACTACTTTATTTCAAAACTTGGATGGGCAGAGGGGTCAGCCAGAATGTCTGCTACCAATTCTGGCGAACCGGTGCGAACCTGCTGATGCCCACCACTGGATATACTTCTGAGTACACATGGATAGGACTATGTTGTACCCTAGAACAATTTAGCTAAAACCTCAGGTTCAGAATTCTCTTCAAAACAGCAATTTCCTTACACACCAATTGGTTCTGAAATGTTCATAAAACTGCA
The DNA here is from genome assembly GCA_030440675.1 of Furcifer pardalis. Lineage (NCBI taxonomy): Eukaryota > Metazoa > Chordata > Lepidosauria > Squamata > Chamaeleonidae > Furcifer > Furcifer pardalis. The sequence goes on along the minus strand of CP126891.1, from coordinate 160,477,117 downwards.
TATTTTTGTACATTTAGTTCTCTATTAGTTCACATCAGCAGTTATAAATTACAGTGGTACCTCGAGTTACAAATTTAATGCGTTCCAAAGTATTTTTCATGTTATGAAAAATGTGTAACTCGAATTTCCCATAGGAATGCACTGAAAACAAAAATTCATAACTTGAAACATGGTTTCCCATTGGAAAGCATTGGAAACCAATTAATATGTTCCAGAAAAATTCAAAACTCAAGCCATTATTTTAAATTTTCATTCATATTGTGAAAATTTTGTAACTCGAGGTACCATTGTATTATTTTTTTGCTAATCACCGAGAACAGAAATACGGTGGAACCCTGGGTTACAGATGCTTCAGGTAACTGAAAACTCAACTTATGGAAAGAAATGCATTGAAAATAATGCCTCAACTTACAGAATTGTTTCGGAAGGTTTTTTGGTTTTCAATGCATTCCTATGGGAAATTGCACTTGCTTTACACTTTTTGTTTTTAACGTATTCCTATTGGAAACTGTGCAGTACAATTCTATGGGCACTTCGCAATAAGGCATTTTTGCTATAAGGAAAACCTTGCAGAACAGATTAATTCTGAAACCCGGGGTTTTATGTACTTAGTCGTGACTGATACATCAATAATCATGAAGATGTAAAGGACTGCTACAAATTTCAAGAACTGTCCATGATGGCAGTTAAGAGACTGACTTTTCTGAATACAAAGCAGGATTAAGTGTTTAAAATTAAGAACTATGATGCTCCAGGGTTACTTTTCACTATGTTTTCAGGTGACGAGAAGTACATCCGTTGGTTAGTCCTATCTGTGTCTTGCTCTACGGAGTTGTGGAAGGAATCTAGAACTAGCTGGTGCTCCAAAAAGGTTCCTGAGATTTTCAAAATGAGTTTTTTTCTTTGTGTTCAAGAGCAACCACAAGACTTGGCAAGCAGGAAGCTTGCTCTTGATTTCCACCTCCTAGACAAAGTCAGAGAAGGTTGTGTGATCGTTTGCTGACAAGAAGCTGGTCAATCTAGATTCTTTATCCAATTCTTTCCATGAAAGTTTTATGATCAGCATCCGCCTTGAGTACTACATTTCAATCAGCACCAGATCACCAAGCAGGACGAGGCCCTCTAAGCAAGTGGATCCTTAGAGTATATGGTGGGGACATTTCTTTAACTCCTCCAGTTTGGCTTTTACTTTGGCAACAAACTCTTCAGAGGCACTTGAGAGCGGAAGCCGTGGGGGACCCATGGGCATCCCCGAAATCAAGCTCATTACTGCTTTGTTCTGAGGAAGACCAAAGCCTGTCAGAAAAATTAAAAACAGAAAGCATGAATCAGTTCATGGTGTGTGTGTTAAAAGATAACCTTTTCTGTTATCTCACATCATTACCATCACACAGTCAAAAATGTGAAGTCCAATGTATTTCTCAACAATTTATTGGTTCCAAAGAAATTGGGCTCTGCTCACAACCACAGTCCTTTATTACAAACTATATAATATAGTTCTGAAATAATATTAAATCTTAACAATAACATTATAGAGGTGAAAAACCAATGGTCCTGTAACTATTGGACTGCACCTCTCATGAATCCAGAAGTGAGATTTTATAGAATTTGTCCAATTGAAAGGGATAGGTCAGATACCAGTATGTGGGGGGAAACAGTTTTGGAGAAAAGGGAACAAAGCGAAATAAAAGGAATAGATATCGTAAAATATCCCAGATGATAGTGAGCACAATATTTTGTATTATAACTTATAATTATGTTTGTGCTTTGTGAATGGGACTGCGGCAGCTGAAGTGGTTAAGACACTGAACTAACTGACTGGAAGGTTGGAGTTGTTTCCTGGGTACTGTATGACAGAGTGAGCTCCTGTCTCTGTCCCAGCTCCTGCCAACTTAGCAGTTTGAAAGCAAGAAATTGCAAGTAGATAAATAGGGACCACTTTGGTGGGAAGGTAAACAGTGTGTCCATGCACTCCAGTGCTGAGGCATGCCTATCACTTGTCCATGGAAACGTCTGCAGATACAGACAGCACTGGCTCTTTGGCTAGAAACAGAGATGAGCACTGAACTGTAGAGTCAGATACGACTGGCTTTCGAACAAGGGCGACCTTACTTTGTGAATATTGATTTATGTTTTATGTGTTTTAAAAGAAAAAGTCAAACCCTTGTTTCAGTTAGTACCAAAGCCATCTGTAGCAATTCTTAATAACCACTGCATTAAAAGAATTTGAATATAAACAATGGACTCTGGCCCTCAGGTTGCCAGCAAATCTTAGAAGTGGCCCTCTTAAAATAATTTATTTTCTCAAAACACTGTGCTCCAAGTTCAAAAGAATGAAACAATGAATGCTCCTTAAGTATTATTAACAAAGGCAGAAGGAAGAAACAAACGCTTGAATGGAGCGTTTCAATATATTTAGGAACTTTTGAGGCAGGCTTGTGGACAATTCAGAGGGTTTAAATTCCTGTTAGGTAAACTGTATAGAAGGGGCAGGAAGAGTTTAAGTCTACTGTTGCTACCTACCCTGTGCAATGACAAAGCTGAGGAATTCCTGAGTACAGAACTAGGAAAGAGAAAAGAAATATTATAATTTTTAGGTGACTCCATTTGTCATATACTGTAATGACACCACTTTTGACACTAATTGTAATTATGTGCCACCAACTCACTTCTGACTTGTGGCAATTCTTTTCAGGGTTTCTTAGGTTTAAGCTAGAAGTGTTTTACCATTTTCCATCTTTTACAGGCAGCTTGCCCAAGGCAACACAGAAACATACACCACAGAACTCATTTGCATAGTATTTGCATAATTTGAGCTCCATTTTACTCCTATGAATTTTAGAGACAGGCTCCAAATTAACTAAGGGATTTGGAGTGAGATGTCATCATTGAACAACTAACACCAAATTCTCCCCCTTTTCCCTTTATTGCCAATTCAGCTGAAACTGTGGATGCGCTAAATCAGTAACTAGGGACTCTAGAGGCTCAAGTGGCTAAGACGCTTACTGGAAGGTGGAAGGTCAGCAGTTCGAGTCCTGAGTACTGCAGGATGGAATGAGCTCCCGTCTTTGTCCCAGCTCCTGCCAACCTAGCAGTTCAAAAGCAAGAAATTGCAAGTAGATAAATAGAGACCGCTTTGGTGGGAAGGAAAACAGCATTCCATGCACTCCAGTGTTTGGTCATGCCTGCCACATGACCACAGAAATGTCTGCAAAAGCAGACAGCTCTGGCTCTTTGGCTTTGAAACTTAGATGAGCACTGAACCCTAGTGTGGCTTTCGAGCAAGGGAAATCTTTACCTTTAGGGCTAGTAACAGACTTGATGAAAGCGAACAAATAAAGTTCCAGTTATAGAGGTGGTACTCAGCCAATTCTGTATGGCACCATGATTGCTATCAAGGATAAGGTTCATAGTGTCACTTCTAGAAACACTTATATGGAAGTTTAAGGTCTGAAGCTGTTTACATTTTAAAAAACAAAAGGAAGTGCAGAGAAAGCTGCATAAAATCCCCTCCTGGAGAACTATAATCCTGCTGACCAGTTAAGTACTGTACAGGCAAAATTAGTGACAGTGGGGGGTAATCCTGCTCCTCTTTTTGAGTAAGTAGGATTTCAGGTTTTCTTGTACGTCACCATCTGGAACAAGAATGACAGCTGCACGGGGACAGCTAGGGTGACTTTATGATACAGCAACAGGTAGGCAACATCCACACAACATTCTCGTTTCAAATGGAGAAAGAATGGGGAGGGGGTCATCTGACAAGCGTGATACACCTGGGAGTCTGTATCTCTGCATCACTATGGCTCCAAGCTGCTGCTTCTGTGTCTAGAGGCCAAATGTGAAACTGCCAAAATGAAGCCACCTTTGGGGAGTTCATTCCGTAGTTCTTTTCGCCTGGCCCAGTGGAAGGATTAGCCAGCACAAGGTGGCCATTGTCTGGGGTACGCCCGATTGTGGCTCAAAAATACCACAATCTTTGAGGAGGCTGTGTGTACCCCCTCCAAACTGAGAGTATCCAGGGCAGAATAAAAAGCATTCACAAAAGCGTTGGTGTTATTTTAAAATATTATAACATGAATATTGTTAGGATCTTCTTACCAAAAAAGTGTTAACATTAAAAATATCAGAAAACAAAACAAAATAAAAAACACTGTAGCACTTTATAGACTAACACGGCTACTATTCCAAAACATTAAAAATGTTACTTATAACATCAAAGCTCTGGTACAGAGAGATGTGTACTTATACTTACAGCATTTACTCAGCATTTACTCATATTGGTAAAATGATTACCCAATATCTTGGAGGCAAAATGCTAATTAACTTGTGAATCACACAGAGAGTGCACTAAGCACTATGGGATAGAATATACAGTCATACCTCGCATAACGAATTTAATTCGTTCTGCGAGGCTGCTCGTTTTGCGAAAAAATCGCTATGCAAGCCTGACTTGTATAACAAATTTTTTGCTATGTGAGTTGGACTTTTCCCTATGGAAAAACTCGCATAACGAGCATTTCTATGGGGAAAACTCGCATAGCGAAATAATTCGTTACGCGAGTTTTCCCCATAGAAACTCTCGTTATGCAAGTTTTTCCATAGGGAAAAGTCCGACTCACATAGCGAAAAATTTGTTATGTGAGTCAGACTGCTTAGCGAAAAACTTACTCGCTATGCGAGTTTTTTGCTAAGCGAAACGCTCATTATGTGAGGTTTGACTGTAAGTGTATTTGCTATTGATATTAAGTACAAATCGGGCAAGGGAAAGTCTGTAGGAATCTTATGTTCTGTGGTAAATTGCTTCAGTGAGTCATGTCATACCTGATATTTCTGTGCTGTGTGGAGATCTCCATTGGCAAAAGCTTCCAGCATTAAGTTATTTGTCTTGCCAAAATAGTTGTATGTGCTGTAAAATAAAACCCCATAACAAACAACTAGGTTTAACATGAAAGACCCATCAGCACTGCTAAGAACATTACCCCAGAGCAAGCAAAGCAGCATTTCTGACCTAGTCATTCCGATGGCAAAGTGGACTATTTCACTGCACAGAAGATCCCCATATCGTGACCACCCCAGACATTTTCTTCACCTACCCTTTAGCCCAGGGGTGCCCAAACTATGGCCTGTGGGCTAGATCCAGCCCCTGACACCAGTTCATCCAGCTCGTGCTGCCGTCATTGCTCCTGGAAGTGCAAGTCAAATGTCTTTGACTTCCGCTTCTAGGAGCAACGAGGGTGGCGTTGGCTGGATGAATTGGTATCATGGGCTGGATCTGGCCGACAGACCATAGTTTGGGTACCCCTGCTTTAGCCCGTGATGTAGGACACCATACCAACAGTTTGGTTTTGACTTCCAGTTCTTCAAGTAACCAGATTTCTATAGTTACATGGTCTCAAAAATGTCCCCACCACTCCTATGATTAAACCTCCCAGATACCGCATACACTTGAGTATAAGCCGACCTGAATATAAGCCGAGGTACCTAATTTTGATCAGAAAACCCAGGAAAATAGATTGACCCAAGTATAAGCCAAGGGTGAGAAATGCAGGAGCTACTAGTAAAGTTCAATAACCAAAATATATAAAAATATGGTAAAATTAATTAAATTGTTGGTGTCTCTCAATCCAATGTGGTTTTCAGACCTTCGTAGTTATTGACCTGAGTATAAGCAGTGTCCCCCTTTTGGGGCTCATTTTTGAGGCTAAAAAACTTGGCTTATACTTGAGTATATATGGTAAATTCAGGAGTGGTCTCTCCTTGAGGCCTTTACAAAATGACCCAAATGAAGCTCTCCAGCTACAGTTTATCATAATAAAATAATAATTGTATGCTGTCAAGTCAATTCTAAATTATGGTGAACCTATCTAGTATTTTCTAGGTAGAGAATAGTCAGAAGTGGTTTACCATTCTCTTCTTCCAAGGCCACAAAGGCTGGTTCTTATGGGATGCACAGTGTGAACTGAACTTTTAAACCCCTGGCTTCATAGCCATATACTGTACTTAATTTAGTGAACTATCCAGCCAACTGCAGTTTATTGTACCATACCAATTTTCTTGCAAAGGGAGGAGAAAAAAATGGTCTCTGAATTTGGTACACATTTAAGCACATAGAAGAGCTCTAGAACACAGAGACGGCAAGAAGCAGAATATAATTACTGTATATAAAGCTAGAGGTGCCTGGTGGACAATGGTCCATAGGGTCGCAAAGGGTTGGAATTGACTGTGTGACTGAACAACAAAAACAAAAATGAAATAGGTTCACAGAACTATGTGGTGAGGATGCATGTATATGCAGGGAGGTGAACTGAGGTTAAGTCTTGTTATTCTTTAATTTCTTTTTAAAGATGAGATGTCTATGCTCATCAAACAGGCTCTCGATTACAAATCCATCTATATGAGTCTATCATGAGTAAGGTTTAAAGCAGGGGTGCCCAAACTACGGCCTGCAGGCCAGATGTGCCCCCCCCCAAACCATTCCATCCAGCCCATGACTCCCTTGCCAAACAAGGAAGTGAATACAGACACTTCTCCGCTTGTACAGACTCATCTGTATTTACTTCCTGGTTCGGCACGGACGTGCTCGCCCATGCACAGAAGCATCTGTATTTACTTCCTGGTTTGGCACGGAAGTGCTCGCACATATGCTAAAGCATCCATATTTACTTTCTGGTTTGGCACGGACATGCTCATGCATGAGTAGAAGCATCCGTATTTACTTCCCAGTTTGACACGCACATGCTCGCACATGCACAGAAGCATCCATGCCAAATCAGGTAGTAAATATGGCTGCTTTCGTGTATGCACAGAAGCGTCCGTGCCGAACCAGGAAGTAAATATGGACGTGCATGCACAAACACACCCTGTTCCAGAAGCATGGTCTGGCCCACTGAGCTGTTTCAGGGGTGTGGTCAGGTCCCCAGCCCCAAAAATTTGGGCACCCCTTGTTTAAAGTATCATGAGATTTTCTAGTGCAAACTCTGTGGACACAAGTTATCAGTTTCTGAGCCAACAGATTAATTGTGCATGTAAAAAGATGGATGTTGATCACAACAATATTCATTCCAACATAGGCAGCCAGAGCAATAAAAGATGACGGAGTAAGAAGAATTTGGTTTAATAAACATTGGTTTAATAAACAGGGCCAATTGCATTTCCAGAACAAGGAGATCTCAGAAGAATAAGGAGAATAACCTCACAGTTCAAATAATTGGCTCTGGGTTGTATAATGCAAATGGGTGCCCAGAAGAAGAGGAGGAATGAGAATATTCTTTACTGGAGAAGATACCACACAATAGTCCACAACGCTGCCCCCTCATCCCATGCAGTGTGACTGAAAAACAGACTAACCTTCCAACTGCCCCAGTTGCTCCCATCACCAGTGCACTCAGCAGTTGCTACAGGGAAAAACAAAAAGAGGAGTTTCCTTCCTACTGAGTTTTAACAAAATGAAGACATTCAAGCAGAACAACCTGCCTGGTGGCGATTAGGTTCAGGATGAGGGAGAATAAGCTGAAATTGAATTCCAACAGAATGGAGAGCTTGTTGATTAGGACTTCTCCAAAACAGTTGAGTGGGAACCTCCCTAGGTTAGGTGACACCATCTTAGTTCTTAGGAATCAGGTTAGAGCAGTGTTGGCCAACCTTGGTGCACCAGGTGTTCTTCAACTTCAAATCCCAGAAGGCTTGATCAGCAGGAGTGCTGACTTGGGCTTCAGGTAATTGAAATCCAAGAGCACCCAGAGGATCAAGGTTGGCCAACCCTGGTTAGAGATCTGGGCATCCTCCTGGACCCAGTATATTTCAGCAGTGGCCAGGGCCGCATTCTTCCAGCTTCAATGGATTGCCCAGATCAACCCATTTCTGGTCACAAGAACCCTGACAACACTGACCGATGCACTGGTAATGTCTAAGATCGGTTACTGTAATGCTCTCTACATGGGGCTATCCTTGACAGTGGTATGGAAGCTTCAAAGGTTCAAAATACAGTGGCCAGACTCATCACTGGGACAGGTAAATATATATATCTCCAGTTCTGGCTTGCCTTCACTGGTTGCTCATTGTATTCTGTGCCAGGTTCAAGATTTTAGTTCAAGATTTTAGTTCTTACCTATAAAGCCCTACATAATTTGAGACTTTGCTAACTGATATAGCAATTCTTTTATAGGAACACTATCTGTATTATGATATCTTCCACAGATGCACCACTAAGGATGGCTAACTTGAGAGAAACTAAAAGGCGAGACACCAAAAAAGTTTTCTCATGGTAGCCCCCTTGCTGTAAAACAATCTCCTGGTGAAGATTTGTCAGGCCTCATCACTTAGAAAATGAAATGAATTCATCATTTAGAAAACTATTGATTTTTTTTTGTTCAGAGAAGTCTTCTCAGACATTATTCCCCAGTAGGGGATTTATATTTTGTTTAGTTTGTGGTTGTTGTTTTTTTTGGGGGGGAGGGGGTTGATATTTGTGAAGTTAATGTTATATTAATTTGTTGTGCTGGTGGCATTTTGTTTTTGGGTGTTTTGATTATGATGTTTTATTGCCTTGCTTTTAGTTGATGTTTATTGTAAAAATAAATAAATCCAGAATAGTGTTTACACTAAATCAGGAGGGATAATAATTAATTATCTCCAGTCTGTGATCACAGATAATAGATAACGTCTAACTGGAAACATGCAGAGTACATCTGTATTTACAGCAAAGTTATTAATACAGAAAATCCTTACCTCATCCACACCATAGAAAAATGCTAAGCAGCCATTATTATTTTTTGCTACACATCGTCCAAAATCAAGCAGGTCTCTGTCACTGAACTTCACCCCTTGAAAAGTGGGGATCTGCTCTGTCATCTCATCAAGCAGCTCTTCAACATTAACTGTGCAGGAAGACAAAGATGGTCATACCAACAAATGTTTTCAAGTCTTGTAAAGCAAGACATGCTACTATTGCCAACAACAACTGAGCATGAGATTCTCTTCTGCACCTAACACAAGTTGTATCTTTCTACAAAGAGGGAGACTGGAAAGATCAATACCTCCAAACTCCCTTATTCCATGCTTATGAAATATGGGCTGAAATCCTGTACTAAATCCCAACTAGAGAAGTCCCATTGATTCAGTGGAGATCTAGGGAGCCCACTGTTTCCATAAGTTTCACTGATTCAGTGGAATTACTCTAGCTGTGATTAGTACTGTATTCGATTTCAGCCATTTTTTTTTTTTTTTCCAATCTGTATTGCCGCCCAACTCTGAAGCCTGGGCGGCTCACAGAACACAAAGACTAGTCACAATTAAAAGCGATAAAAGCCCATTAAAAGCACTAACAAAAATTTAAATTTTAAAAAAGATGAAACGAGAGAGAGTATTTTACTAAATTAGCCAGTACATATTTCAGTATTTTACTAAATTGAATCTATGATAGCAAAATGACTATAAAGTGTGCCACAAATTTAAATTAGACCATATAGCCATTGCCTTTCTTTAGATCTGGAATGCTTGGGAACTGTAGCCTCTGAGCATGGTAAAGGGATGCCTAGGAATATTCTCAGTATATCCACCTACAGTTCCTATCACTGTTTTGGGCAGACCATGAATTAATTCAGAACTGATCTAACCTGAGGTACAAAGAAACCAGAGAAAGACTGATCCTGTGTGTGTGTTTTTGCGTCAGAGATTAATGATCCAGTAGAAGCAGCTTATGTAAATTCATGAGGAATTAGGACATGAAAATGAATTTACTGGCACTATTTCCACTAAAGGAATCGGCCAATAGCTTCCTGCTTAGACATGATTCTGCTAGCAGACGTTCTCCACACCTAAGATTTGGGGCTGTCCTGACCATCATTGTGTTGGGAATTATAATCCTATGTAAATTTATTCAGAGGTGAATCCTGAGAGTTTAGGAGGGTTTGGCTGGAAGAACTGCAGTCTTACTACAAGGCTGCCTAGAGGCAGCTTGAAAGCTCCCAAAGAGGAAGAGGGTTCTGGTGAGTGCCTGGTAATAGAAAGGTTGATCTGGAGCTCCACAGAGGAAAGAGGTGAAATAAGATGGGTACTTGGGATCTTTCTTGCCAGTGCCTTGTCCCCTTGGCCACAATACTACAGCACTTAACTCTAACTAGGTCTTATAAAGAAGACAAGAGAGTGTTGTAACAGTTGCATTGGCAGAGGACCAAAGGGCTGCAAAGGGTAGGCAGAGAAGGGAAGGAACACTGTTCTGGCATTTCTACTGAGATTAGGTGCCATTGGGAGTCCCTCAGCTGTCACCTAAAGGTAGACATTCTGCCAACCACCTGAACCACTTACACTCCAGCTGATCATTATTAACAACTTTAAGCTTTTGCTTTCTTCCTCCCCATATCCGCTGGCTTCCTTCCATATTCACTTCTATGCCATGTCCTTAATTTACATTAAAAGCCTGAGGGGGGTTTCTGCTGATTACTTTATGATCTGTCCCAGGAGCCTTGTTAGGGTATAACTAGTTTAAATAAGAATTATTACTTAAACATCACTTAATAATACAGTTGTACCTCGCTTAAAGACCATAATATGTTCCACATTATGCAAGTTTGCTCTTTAACACCATTGTAAGTGACCAATTGTGACTTGGGGGGGGGGGGATTGTGAACCCTGATTTATTTGTTAAGCAAGTTTTTGATTGGTTTTATTTGTTAAGCGAAGCGAACATTCAGAGAAAATTCTGCTCTTTAAGTGAGTTACTCTTTAAACGAGGTGCTCTTTATGCGAGGTTTTATTGTACTTAAAGGCTTTCAGTTGATTTGAATAAGAGGGCAAATCCCATTTAGCAGGGGAACTCACTGAATCAACTCATTCTCTCTCAGCCTGACCTACATCACAGGGTTGCTGAGAGAGTAAAACAAACACACGCATCATCTTGGGTTTACTGGCGGAAAGGTACACTTTCTTTGTGACACAATTAAATCAAGCATAGATGGAATAATGGAGTTTTGGTGGTTTTTTTGTTATTTCTCATGGATAAGTTAGAAAGGTATGGATGAACAGCACTTACTCTGTATACCAGTCAGGGGCGGGATGTGGTAGTAATAGAATGGGATGCCAGGAGCTTCAGATGCAACATCTCGCAAAAAGGCAACTAGTGCTTCTAAAAGAAGTCAATGAGAGTTATTAAGAGGCCCCAGTAGCATTAAAAACAATGTTATCAAAAACAATCTACGTCTATAAGAAACAGATGCAACCAAGCCTGTACCACAGGCATTATTATATATAACAGCAATGATGAACCTTGGCACTCCAGATGTTCTTGAACTTCAATTCCCAGAAGCTCTGATCAGCAGGAGTGCTGACTTGGGCTTCTGGTAATTGAAATCCAAGAACACCCGGAGTGCCAAGGTTTGCCATCACTGTTATATAACATAACATATAAAAATAGATTAATAAATTTATAAAATCAAGTTGTTTCTCGATATGATTCTTGTAGAATTTTTACAGATGTGTTTTTTGTTGATGGTTATTTTTAAATGGGGTTTTAAAGAATTATTTTTGTTTTGTTATTTATAATTTATTCAGTTTGTTTATTTATTTATTTATTTATTTACTCCAATTTTTATACCGCCCTACTCGGTTGGGCCGACTCAGGGCGGTTCACAAGCACAGAGTAAACAGCAAGTTTATAGACACATCATGTAAATATAAAAAGAGAGAAAAAAATCAGTATCAACACCATAAACAGCTCAACATCGTTACATCATAAAAAGTTCAGTCAGTATCAATTTCAAACAATAATCAAAAAAATTACAAAATTCATCACATTTACACAAAGATTTTAACATTATCTTCTTTTTGTTTAATTTCTTATTGTATAGATTTTTAAAATGTGTTGTTAGCTGCCCAGAGTGGAAGAATATCCCAAAGGGATGGTGCATAAATGCAATAAACAAATAAAAATAAATAAAATAAATTTGCTGTTTGTTGTGGTTTTGATGCTAAGCTGATATAATGCCCAACTATGATAACTGAGCTCTTAGTTAAAAGTTTATCCAAGTGTAACAGCAACTAAGAAAGAATGTACTGAGCTTTGTGGAAAGTTGAACCTTGCAGGTGACAAAGGTCCCTTGTGAGATGGTTAGAGATATGTTACAGATTATGTTTGAAAAGGTGAACATAGATACACAAGAGAAACATACTTCTTTTGATTAAGAACTATATTATTTACCACATTGAAACAAGTCAGAATGCAACATAAGTAGTATGCTTCAATGAACAAAGAACAGATTCTTCTTCCATGTCTAGGCCAAAGGTGAAACTGCCAAAACGAAGGCACCTTTTGGTGAGTTCATTCTACAGTTCCTTTTGCCTGACCTAGTGTGAGAAAGATTAGCCAGCAACACAAGATTTCTGTTACCAGGATACACCCAATTATGGTTCAAAAATACCACAATCTTCGAGGAGGCTCTTTCTGTGTACCCCAAGTATAGATGAAAACAATGTACAGTGGAACCTCATACAACAATCGCTCTGTATAGCAACGAAACCGCATGACAATTAGGTTTTGGAGAAAAAATGCCGTCCCACATAACAATTTTCCCTATGGAAAAAAAATCATACAATTTTTCAATGGGAAAAACCACTTAGCAAAAAAATCATTGTACGATGAATCCCATAGGGAAAATCGCTATATGATGCATGTATCGTATAGCAATTGTTTCGTACAACAACGAGCCCCATGGAGTGGATTAAAATTGATGTATGAGATACCACTGTATTGTACTTGCTCCTTCATTTCTTTTGATAATTACCAGTTGATTCCATTGATGGTCAATGTAAATGATTATTAGTATGTAGGTGACAAGGTTTTTATATAAACTTTGCTTATGTGGAAATGCTTGGAGATACTTGATTTGGACATGAGTGTCAAGTCATCTCCATTCTGCAAATAAATAAATAAATAAATAAATAAACATTGAAGCTTTGCTGGTTGTTTGTTTGATGTGATGTTTCTTTCCCCACCCACCCCATCTGCTCTCTTAAGAGATATTGGCTTTCCTGCTAGAGGTATGAACAGCATTAGTTTTGCAATCATGCCCTCTCCTCTGAAATGGTCTTGTAAGCAATTTTGAGTACTATCTTTGTGGTAAGGCATCACATAAGTGTGATAACCAGACAGACAAGACTTTTCCTCCTCATTCAAGGAGATGCCATAGGTCTTAAATAAACTGTCCTCCATCTTTCCAACGGTGCCACCAATTGTAAATTTGTGGCCATCAGTAAGAAAAGAAGAGGGGATTTGTCCAAACAATTATGAAAAATCTAGACCAGTGGTTCCCAACGTGAGGCCCACACCCCACAGGGGGACTTCAATTCCCAGAAGTGCTTTGGGGAATTGACTTAGGCTTCTAGGAATTGCAATCCAAAAACCAAAGATTGGAAAAGACTGATCTAAACCCAGCAGCCCAGTTAACCTGATTCATAGTGAGGGTAAACAATAGCAACATATCGGAGCTGCACAGAAAAGTTTTCTGAAATCAACATAGGAAGAGGCAAGAGGACAAGAGCTGAATGCCACACTATTAAAGTTATTTAGGCATTAGTACAGGAGCCATAAGAGTAGAGAAGCATCCAGGAGATATGCTAGAAATGTTCATGGCATAGGTATGCTCTTCTGCAGGATAAAAAAAGATGCAACATTGACTAGTTGATTTCTACTTCTGCTGTTCTAAACTCAGGACTGAGCATACTTTGCTTGTACACACCATGCTCTCTCTCACACATATATATCACACATTCTTTTAACCTCGCCTGAATTCTGTACAAAGAAAAGGTGTCTCTTGCAACCTACATACATTGACATACTGTACTTGCAAATTTACTCATCCTCATCTTGCATAACCTGTTCTGCCTCTGGCAGTCGAAGCGCTACGGAGGGCACTGAAGCCTTGTCTCCAGACCTCAGGGAATCTGATTTTATCTGGCTTCTGAAATGTTGCAAAGGCATGGCCTGCTCATTCTAAAGCAGGACACCTAAGTGATGAGGACTACAAATCTACTTTTCCTTTTCAAGTGGAAGCAGGGATGCTCAGGGAAAAAAAGATCTGTACCCAGTACCACACTCTGTAGCATGCCTACCAACCACAGGAAAAGATAGAGCAACGCCAATTTGTAAGGGGGGGCCATAAAAACTGGAGAAAGGGCTGGTATCAAACAAGTAGCAGAAATGGCACATATCTTGACCCACTCGTTTGTTACATGTGATTATGTTGCTGTACATTCAGTGCTGAAAGTCAACGAATGGCAGGAAGGAAAACAATCCATTAGGTTCAAGTGACTTACTCACTTTTATTCACCTGTTTGAAGAAGCAAGGGGCCATAACAGCTATGCCATCCACTCCTATTTCTGCTGCATGTTTAGCCTGGAATGGGAGGAACAGGCAGAACTGAAGGCATCCATTTACATGAAACAAGACCATTACTGTTTTGAGAATAGGAAATAAAAAACAGAGTGTACAGAAATAGTTTATATTGAATCCAATACTATTGGAGCAGCAGTGTGAAAGTTTCTGAACCCATCTCAGAAACTTGCAGAATGCCAAACAGATGTTTAATCTAGCCTATGTTACATATTTATATGGTACAAAACAAACAGCTGCTATCACCTATCCTCTCATACATGCAACCTCATATTGCTCTTGTTTGTATTTCATTGCTCAGCCTATCTATCTCTAAAATATCATAAACAGCCAACATTTCCTGTATAAATTGTTCAGAGAGAAACTAGCCCCATAGAATTATTGTAGAACTACCCTACAGTTTAGGGCTCTTTCAAATACATGACCTAAAATAGGCCACTTTTTGACCTCCTCCCCCCTGTGACTTTCTGTGACCTTTGACTGACTCCCCCAAATCATGTGGTTTGAAGATAGATCTATGGCAAGCTGGATGTGAAAAGCAAATGATAATTTTGGAGTCACATGACTTCACATCAAACCCCTCCCCCCCCTGACTTTCCATGACTTTTGGTTGATCCCCTCCCCCTCCCCCCCTAAAATGGCCACGTGGTATTTGAATGAGCCCTTATGAAAGGGCATATCTTATGCAGGTATTTTGTATGGTACAGTGGAACCTCGTTTAATAAATTTAATGCGTTCTCCAGGGCCTTTTGTATTACAAAAAATTTGTAAAGCAAATTTCCCATAGGAATGCATTGAAAACCAAAATTTGTTAACTGAAACATGGTTTCCCATAGGAATGCACTGAAAACCAATTAATCCATACCCAAAAAATGTTTTTAACTGAGCCACTATTTTCTATGGATTTCCTTTTGTTATGCGATTTTTGTATTAAGTAAGCAGTTTGTTAAGCAAGGTTCCACTGTACTCTTATAAAAAAGGAGTAAGAACTTGTTATGGTAGATGCTGTGCTGAATCAAGATTTTCAGCCCTCCAACCTCCAGACAAGACCCCATTTATTTTATTGTGAGCATAGATCTTCTTCTTTTTCGCTCCAGAATTGGGAGGGAAGATATTTCAAGGCAGTGAACCCAACAGCTTCTATAGGCTGGATCGCTCCTATACCACTGCATCCTAAACCAATGTGCCAGAGAGAGCTCTTTCACTTGGCACTTAAGTCAGGAAGCACCCTCTTACTGAAAAATGGAGAGGGAGCATATTAAACCATTGCTTCCAGTGCCAGAAAGTCATCTTCAGTTATTAGAATGGAAATCCACTAATTGAAAATGGCAAGAACTTCTCTCTGCTAGGGGTGTGTGTGTGAGGGAGGCAGTGATCTAGAGGTCCCCCTTACTCTGTGAATAGATGCCATTGAACTGTGCTGCTGGAGGGGACTCTTGAGAGTCCCCTGGACTTCAAGGAGATTAAATCAGTCAATCCTGAAGGAAATCAAACCTGGCTGCTCCTTGGAAGGACGAATACTGGAGCTGAAGCTCAAGTACCTTGGCCACCAAATGAGAAGAGTGGACTCAGCTGGAGAAGGCCCTGATGCTAGGAAAGATCAAAGGCAAAAGGAAAAGGGGGCGGCAGAGGATGAGATAGCTAGATGGCATCACTGATGCAGTGGGCGTAGATGTGGGTGGACTACGGAGGATAGTGGATGACAGAGGAGCCTGGTGTGCGTTGGTCCATGGGGTCACAAAGGGTCAGATTCGACTGTGCGACTGAACAACAACAACCTACTCTGTGTGGCATATTAGCAGGGGCAGCTTTTCACCAGAAGTTTTTTTTTTTTTTGGGGGGGGGGGGAATATTGGCAGGGCTTGTTTTTCAAAGAAAGAGCCATCTTAGCCTGTTTTTACCAAAAGAACAGAAACAGATGCATTTTGGCACTATGAAGATGGGGGAAAATATTCTGTATTAGCTTTCAGAGATCACCATCCATTTCTTCAAACAATTTTTCTTTAACCTCTGATCCTATTATGCACTCTTATTCGGAAGTTAAATGTGTCAGAAAAATGTATTTTGCAATACACAAAAGCACACATTCAGTCAAAACTGCGGGCCCTAAAGGAGCTATATATTTTTTTTATCCTCTAGTCAGCACAGCATGCTGGCTAGGGTGGGGGATGTACTCGGAGTTATAACTCCCAAAAAGGAACAGTTCCAAATTTTGGTTCGCACTCCCATATCGACAAGCTGCATCCGCCACAGTATCTTCTCCCACGCAGTTACTAAACTGGCACTTGAAGATCAACATCCTGCATATCTGGAGACCCTTTCTTGCTAAAAATTCCACCTCTTAAAAGTGCTCAAATGGAAGCAAAGTGACAGAAAAGTTGGAGATACAGTAATACCTCGGATAACGCTAAGACTTGGTTCCACAAGTCTTCGTGTTACCCGACTTTTAGTGTTATCCGATCCATGTTAAAATCCTATGGGAGGGATCAGATAACGTTAAAGCTCCATAGAGCTACATTGTAACCGCACAGGCTTTAGCGGTTGTTATCCAATCCATCCCATAGGACCTTAACATTATTCAATCCAATTCTCCTCCCCAGATTACTTAACGTTATGCGATTTTAGCGTTATCCAAGGTAAACGTTATCCGAGGTATTACTGTACAGGATATTTTGAGATCCTAACCCATCTCCTGGAAACCATCAGTCCTTTTTCCTTGTAGTCCGTTGCTAGCAATCACTCTGCATCAGTTCTAGCTCATAAAAATGCAATTCCACAAGCAGCCGTTTGACATGAACATCCATGCCAAGATTAATGGTAACTGAGCCACAGATAAACGTACCTGTATCAGGAATAAGCCTCATCGGCCCAAAGCCATGAATTAACAAATCAATCAATAGCTTCTGATTTTATGACTACTGAGGCTGAATGCCCTAAAAGTCAAACTAAGCAACTCCTCCAAGTTCTACAGTTTTTAAAGCTAGAAGCAGACACGCAACATCATGGAGATGAAAAACTGTATGGGGAGCAGACTTTAGATCAGGCAAACCACCGAAGTACCTCTCCCATAATACCACTCTCCGCAATGGGATCTTCTGTAGCCAGAGCAAACAGGAAGCAAGATGAGATGCAGTGACTTACCTTCTTCCCTGGATCCAAGTCTTGCTGTGTTTTTTTTAAAAAGAATTTCGGATGCACCCATTAGGGCTAACGTGAGCTGGAATTGGCATGGTCAGGACTAGCATGATGTGGCCACTCTCACTAAGCGCAAGAGACTTGCTATCCTTATGCCATGGAACCCAGTTCTGATGTGCTGAAGTGAATCCTCTGAGCCAACCTAAGTGCCAACATCCTTGGGCAGTATGGACTGCACCACTTCTTCACTTCAAACCTTATCTCTTTGTGTGGAAGAATATTTGCATGCTTAAACTTAAGCAAGCTCAAAGGAGAAATGCAGTAACTTGTGTACTCACCAGTTCCTTTGATTCTGGTAAACTCAGTGCTCCCACATGAACTATCACACGGTCCAGCCTACAGGGGGGGAAAAGATACTTTTTTTACCTTCTGCTTTTGGTCAGCAGCCTATGGGAAATGAGGGGTAGGATGTCATGATAATGGCAGTTTGCAATGGTGAGTATGCATTTTACAACATCTATTTCACACTGTGCATATCCATCCATTTAATATCCATTTAGCTACATTCCTACACAGCCCCTACATGCTACAGCTCCATTGATACAGGTACTCTATGTGTGTTTTATACATTGTTGTTGCTGTGTATGTATATAGGTGTCCCCCCCCCCCCCCGAGATAGTCATGGTAGCCAATTTCATCAGCAACAACAAAAATAGAAGAAGAAAAATATTGTGGCACCTTCAAGAATAACATTTTTGACTGAGTGGGAGTTTTCACGGATTGCAATTCATTTCTTCAGCATCACTGAGCATGGTATCTGTATGAAATATTGTGTGTGTGTTTGTAAGAGACACACGGAGAGAAAGTAGAAGACTCGCTTAAGGAATGAGTGGGAAGGCAAGACAGAGGCGCATCATTCTTTTCTCACCATATTTTCTTCACTCTACATTGTCCTAGGCAGCTCCCAGCCCATCTAGCAGTTGCAGTGTATATTTGCCATCAGCAGCACACTCTTCAAACCCACATTAGGAAAGTGAGATGGGGAAGAGGCAGGAAAAGTGTGGCCTCCTGGCTTCTTTCCTCTTTGCTGTACTTGACTAACACATAGTTATTCTAGGCTTTACCAACCACGTGACCTATTAATACCAATAACTACAAATATAGGTAGCAATACCCACCAGCATCTTCAAAGATGATGTTTAGGAAAGAATGACAGTGACTGCTTCATGCAAGAAGCTGTTCTGTAAAGAGGTATCTGATAAACATCCAGTCACACAGAAAATAAATTTTTAAAAAGGAAACTACTGTATTGAGAAGGGAATGTAAAGCAGAACAAAATGAGAACACTGGAAAATATTTAGCCCATCTTTAAAATAGTTGTAAGAAAAAGGAAGAAGTACAGATCACATTCCTCCCCCCCCCCCAGATGTCTACAAGGTTATCAGAATCTTTTCCCCTAAAACTGCATGTTTATAGTGAAAAAATCAAAAGCAGCATCTTTTTCACAAATCTCCATTGCTGAGAAACAGCAAACTTTGGAATGTATGTAACCTAATTGTACCTGTCTTATAATTCAGATTGCTGATTATTCAGGATCTTGTACTGTAGTTGAAATTTAACTGTTCTATTTGGAGTACAGTAAAACACCAGATAACGATTGGATTGGATAACGCAAAAATCGCATAATGTTAAGGTCCTATGGGATGGATCGGATAACAACCGCTAAAGCCTGTGCGGTTACAATGTATCTCTATGGAGCTTTAATGTTATCCGATCCATCCCATAGAATTTTAACATGGATCAGATAACACTAAAAACCGGGTAACACCAAGACTTGTGAAACCAAGTTTTAGCATTATCCGAGGTTTTACTGTACAGTATTCTGTAAACAAAGTGACAATAGTATAACAATCTATAGCAGGGGTTCCCAACCTTTTTACACCATGGGCCAGACCAGGTCCCCCCAGAAAGGTAACCAGGCCAGTCACATGGTTCCTCTCACTGTAAACACTGCTGCAAAATGCATCCACGGCTGTCATAAATGCATTTACAACAGCCGCAAGTGCATTTATGGCAATGTTTACGACAGGAGCGGACATGTTTACACATGCATGTTTTATGGCTGTCATAAACACATCCACTTCTGGTAGCGGTGAGGGTGGTGGTAGCCCACATGAAATAGTGTCACAGGCCAAGTCTGGCCCACAGGCCAGAGGTTAGCTACTCTTGATCTATAGTAAGAGAGAAACATTATCCCTTCTCTTTCCTTTCTAATTTTCTGCAAAAAAAGTCTAGAGAACTGTAAACAATCATTTTCTGTCTCTCTCTTCATAGAACAAGGGAATGAAATTGGGATTCATCTTATAATTTAGTCAGATGTTTTTCCAGTGTTCCAGAAAAGGCTTACTCACTGCTTTATTCACTGAACTTGACAAGGACTTTGGACAATACCAATCTCTAATTGTGACCTTCCCACATGCCAATCTTTCCCCCCTTTCTTAACTGAAGATCTGTCAGGGAGAAAAAGACAGAACAACTGCAGAGTCCTTTGTAAATGCTAGTGTGAGGAGCTTTGGAGATATCTTAACTTATTGTAATGTGTTCCTTCAGCACATGTCTGATAAACTGTTCTGATCTCCCTGGCATTTAAAGTGACAAAAGAGGAGGAGGGAAAGGAAGGAAATAGAAAACATAGATTTCATAACCAAGTATTTTTGCTTACATGAGGAATAAGACACAGCACTCTTTCCCCCACAGTTACTCACTTATCCTTCCCCTTTGCCACCCATTCTTCCGCCAGCTGTTTCCTCTCCTGAATGCTCAGGGACAGGCCTTCTCCTGTTGTTCCATTCACTGTTATTGAAAAAAAAAATTAATAATTTAATTTAATTTATGCATTTACCGTAGTTTTCGGATCATAAGACGCACCTGACCATAAGACACACCCAGTTTTTAGAGCAGGAAAACAAGAAGAAATATATATTGTGAACCTTCGGATCATAAGACACACCCTCATCTCCCCCCCCCCCACTTTTGGGGAGAAAAAAGTGCATCTTATGGTCCAAAAATACGGTATATGCTGCCCGCTCAGGTTTTTAGCCCGACTCAGAGCGACTCACATCAGTTGAACAATCACAATTATACAAGTCATGAGATAAATTTTTTGCACAATATTATAAACATTATCAAGCCCTATAAAAGCTCACCAATATTAAAATTTAACAGATAAAAAATCAAGAAATAAAAAAGTTAAAAGATTAACAGATTAAAATATTAGAGGGGGTAGAGACTTTTTACTAAATTAACCAACGGGCTGGGGTCCCTATACCACTGGAGCCCCACACCTGCCAATCAAGTTTTCAGCCCTTTCCTAAAGGGCAGCAACTCAAAAATATTGACAGCACACACGTGAAGGATGGGACACATTTTTTAGAGTGACTGACTGAGCCGAGGGAGCCTCACTTCCCACCAGTGATAGCAGCAAATCCCAGGTCTGTTTATGGTTAGAGAAGAGCCCTTAAAGATACCCCTTTGCCTGTCTTCCAAGAGATGGGCTAAGAGAGCTGTATTCAGGGAGACTTCCCAGTGTTCAATAGTTGGGAATGATAACTACTGGGATCTGTTTTTCGGGATTTTCAAACCCATCATAACTTTGATGCTGATGCTGCTGATCATCGTTGTCATCATCATAAAGAGGTTGGTTTTTTTTTAAAAAAAAATAACTACACCACAACAAATGTAATAACTACGCCACCTAAACCAGAAGCTTTCAAGATTTCTGATAGCAGGAAGTACGCCCCACAAGGCACTTGTTGCTGTGGAACTCTTCAATATTACTATTACAGGATACTTCCCACATGGGACTTATGGTGTATTGATTTGGTCAGGCCTCACATTTCTCCCAGTTGAGTTGAAAGTGCATGATGTGACCTAGAATTCAACTCATGCCCCAACAAATGCTAGTTTAGGTAAAGGTTTCCCTTGCTCGAAAGCCAATCGTATCCCACTCTAGGGTTCAGTGTTCATCTCTGTTTCAAAGCCGAAGAGCCAGTGCTGTCTGTTTCTGCAGACGTCTCCGTGGTCATCTGGCAGGCATGACTAGACAGCACACAGAATGCTGTTTACCTTCCCACCAAAGTGGTCCCTATTTATCTCCTTGCCATTTCTTGCTTTCGAACTGCTAGGTTGGCAGGAGCTGGGACAAAGACAGGAGCTCATTCTGTCCTGCACTACTCAGGGATTGAACTAGTGACCTTCCGCCTCCCAGTCAGTGTCTTAGCCACTTGAGCCACTGCGGTCCCTAGTTTAGAACAGCTTTAACCACCTGTCAGTCAACTTCCAAGCTCCAGTCAAGATGCTGGTGATCACCCTTGACACCACAAATGACATGTGATCTTGTTTGAAATTATATCTGTTTCTGAACCAGTGACATGAAGCTTGAAACAGTGATGATGGGCGAGTTCAAGGGTGAGCCTCTGAAGACTACGTTGGGAAGGCTGATCTCCCCTGGAGTAATCAGGAAAAGGATTTCTGTGTAGCTGACCCTTCTCAAGAATTATCAATTAAATATGTATTAAAAGCCATCTTGCAGAGGGCACACTATAAAATACAGTACAATAAAGATAAGTACTGCTAAAATAACTGAGGTCTGTGTGTGTGTGTGTGTGTGTGTTTTGTTTTAGTATTAAACATTAATTACTTTTTTTAAAAGAGGGAAGGGTAAGTAGGTTAAACAAGGGGAAGAAAAGAAAGTGAAGTGGTCTGGGTGATGATGGAGAAGACATGAAAAAAGGAGGCTAAGCAGTAGCTAAGACTGAGATGAAGAAGAGCAATTTTGGTTGCATGTTGACAGTAGTATTACAGCTCAGTGCATCCTGGTACATCCAGTTACAGATACATTTGCATCTGTGGATGCAAATACTGGGGTGATTTATTTAAATATGGAAGGGGGGAGGACAATGGCCCAGAACACCAGAGACAACACTACTATGTGGATAAGCCATGATGTAATTATTTTATACTGGCAATATGTAACCATTCTGACCAACAGTAGTTGATGGCCCTAACTTCTGGATTTTGCCCAAATTCCTTTTAATGCCAGCCAATATGGCAACCACTACTACCCCAAAGCTGTTCCACTATGGATCATCTGTACAAGCACAGTATGACACCTGTTGTTTTATTATCGATCCCTTTCACAAGAATTCTGCAATCTTTATTTCAAACAATTACTGTGTTTTAGGTTTACAAAGTATATTTTTTGCTCAAAAGTACAAACAACTGGAATACTTTTGGGCAGTTACACCAGCATAAGTACAGTGGCATAATCAGCACATGATGACACAGGTGGCAATCTGTTAAGAAGCAGCAATCAATGCCATTACACTACACCAGTGGTTCCCAACAAGGGGTACACAGCCCACAGGTGGACTTCAAATCCCAGAAGCCTAAGTCAGTACATTGGCTGATCAGTGCTTTGGAGAAATGACTTAGGCTTCTGGGAATTGAAGTCCAAGCACCAGCATTTGGGAAACACTGCACTACACAATAAGGCTTCTGGCTAATGACTACTACCGACTTTAACAATATTGAATAGAATATGACAGATATGTTAGTTTTTTGTCCAACATATAAGCAAGAATAAAAACATTCCTGTAAATAGGTAAAATTTATAATAACCTGTTTGCCAGTCCCAAGCCATACCCTTCCAAAATAGTGGTAGTGGTAATGGTAATGACAACAACAACAACCCCCTACTCCAGTATTCCTTTAATGATCCAAAAATTTATCTCATTAAAAAAAAAACAGGTACCGGTACGTTTCCTTGGGGAAGATATTAAAGATCATATCTTACCAAAAACACTCTTCACGCCTTGCTCATTTATCAAGTAGTCCACATATTGGCTAATCATAGAGAGATTGATTTCTCTAAAGGAAAGGAACGAAAAGTACTGGATATTACTGTTTATAAATTTCTTCACAAATAAAGCAATATAAATTGAATTTCTAAAGAGAAATACACAGTAAAACCCCTACTTACAGAAAAAAGTCCATTCCATAGGCTTTTGCTTAAATCGTTTTTTTATGAAACTCAAAGCAAACCCATAGGAAAAAAATTAACATAAATCGAGGCAAACCCATAGGAAAAATGAAATTTTTATGTAAACCGAAGCAAACCCATGAACTTTATACGGCCCTGGATATCACAGAAACAACTTAGGGAACTTTAGTAAAGCTGGACAATCTACCTCTCTAGCCCCCTGTTTTGATCTCAGAGACAAAAATCCTGATAGGTAAACTGAGGTCTGGTAAGGCAGTGGGATTTGATTTAATCCCCCCCGATTTAATTAAAAGAAACATGGAATGGTGGGCCCCAGTCTTGGCCAATCTATTTATAATTATTGACAAAACAGGCAGAATTCCAAGGAGGTGGGAGGTGGCAATTATTGTTCCTATTCACAAAAAAGGGAACATGAACAACCCAGCTAATTATAGACCAATAAGTTTACTAAGTGTCATAAGTAAACTTTATGCACTACACCTTCATGGGAAACTTTGTGATTGGTTACAAGATTGCAACTTTATAGCAGACAAACAATGAGGGTTCATAGAGGAACGTCAACATTAGATGATTGCGCAATACTTGACCATCTTATAAGCAAATATTCCTCCAACTCTATAACATCTCTGTATGCAGCTTTTGTAGATCTAAAGTATGCTTTTGATTCTGTTTCAAGACAAATTCTTTGGAGAAAATTAGGGAAATCTTCTATAGACAGATGTCTTCTATTTTTAATACAAATCCTCCATGATAACACCATTATCAGAGTAAAGTGCAGTGCTCAAAGTCACCTTTCTAATGCCATTAAAACACTGAGGGGAATCAGACAGGGTTGTGTACGTGCACCCACCCTGTTCAATATTTACATTAATGACATAGTAGAACATTTACAACATAGAGATCTCCATCCACCTAAACTAGCTAGTAAGCATATATCATTACTGCTATATGCAGATGATGCTGTGTTGTTATCAAGAACTCCCATTGGGATGCGTAGGGCCCTGCGTTCTTTGTCCATTTATTGCCAAATGAACCAGTTGGAGGTCAATTACTCAAAAACAAAGATAATGGTTTTTGCTAATAATAAACCCAAATCATATGTCTGATGCTTAAACTATCAGCGCATAGAACAGGTTCAACACTACAAATATCATGGAGTGATTTTCCAATCTAATGGTCACAGAAATTCCCAAATTGCACATATAGCAATGAATGCCCAGAAAAGTGCAGTAGCAATCTAGAAATTTTATTGGAAAAAGGGCGGGCACAATATTGTGGCAGCTCTTAAACGTTATCTGGCAAAACCCCTCGCACAGATGTCATATGGGG
Source organism: Furcifer pardalis (assembly GCA_030440675.1). Lineage (NCBI taxonomy): Eukaryota > Metazoa > Chordata > Lepidosauria > Squamata > Chamaeleonidae > Furcifer > Furcifer pardalis. The sequence goes on along the minus strand of CP126891.1, from coordinate 160,452,208 downwards.
CTCCATTTTGCATGGGCACTAACATCACCAGTTTAGAGAAAATCCAATCCAAATTCTTGAGATCTATACTTCAGGTACCACCTAGTATCTTTAATGCTGCAGCCTGGCTGTAAACCAGAATGTATACTGTTCAGTCCAGGTTATGGATATGTTCGTCAATGTACTGACTAAAATTGTTATTTTCCCCAAACAGACTATTGAAACTAATGTTGTCAGATACCACAGCAGTCCCGTGGATATCTATTCTTGAAGGAAAACTGGCTTCATATGGCCTTTCAAAGCAGTTTGTTATTTCTCTTGGTTCTGCTCGAGCAAAGGAGATAATAAAACAAAGGATATTGGATATCCACTGGCAACATGATTTAAATAAAATAAATAGTGCACTCTTTGAAATGCCTCCACCCAACAATATGAGGCCCTTATCTTACTTATCCAGCTTAAGTAACCCAGAGCATAGGAGATCATACACTCTTCTGCGTTTTAACATGTTACCATCAGCATTCAGAGAAGTGTTATTTAAGAAAGTTCCTGTTCAGGAGCGCTTATGCATTTGTCAGGCTGGGAAAGTGGAGACATCTGAACACATGCTCCTAGACTGCAAATTTTATGACAATCTCACACGTGACCTTATTGCTGCCTTCCCGCAGATTGAGTTGAATAACCACATGTTTAGAGTCATGCTTTCAGATAGAACCACTGACCTGACGGCTGCTGTTGCCAAATTTGCCTGGAGGGCTACCAGGGTACGTAGCATTAGGCAGAACCTGCTACAGCGAGGACAGGTTAAAAACCAACAATAATGATTTTAATTGTGCACTAGTAATTCTGTTTATATCCTACTAATGCAATTGGTATCTACTATGTGCATTTTTAGAAAGACATTTTTATCCTTATTTTATAACTGCAAGTATAACTTTTAAACTGTTTTATGTGCTGTTTTATTCTTTCTAAACCAGATACCTGTCCCACATGTAGCATAAATTTAAAAACTGGTTTTATTCTATTCTGTTTTAATCCAAATGAATGTGTTTACGAGGGGTGCATTTTGATGTTATTTCATGCACCTAACCCTTTTTACTGTACTGGTCATCGACCGCAATAAAGTTTGATTGATTGATTGAAGCAAACCCATTGGGAAATGAATTTTTATGTAACTCGAAACAAACCCATTCGAAATCGTGTAAATCAGGACATGGTTTTAACACAAAATCATTATGTAAGTCAAATTTTATGTAACTCAAGGCATATGTAAGTCGGGGCTTTACTGTACTTCAAACAACCAGAACTTTCTTTCCTTTGTTTGTTAACTGGACAAAGCATCAAGAATCAAGTCTTGATTACTGCCTAATATTTTCCCATCCCTAACCACATTCAAAGTAAAATGCCACCAAAACATAAGTTAAACACCCCCCCCCCCCCCACACACACACACACTTTTAAATCAATTTTTGGTTTGACTTTTATGGCACGTTAGATGTGAAAATCTCATACCTATCAACGAGATAGTTTTTATTATTTGCTGCTCTCTACAAAACAGACTGAATAATAGAGAGGGGTGGTAAGAACACAGTCTTTATTATTATTGCCCAGAAACAAAGATAGCACTTTTACCTATAGAAACAAAAGAAGGAGGATGATAAAAAGGCGCTGCCCTTCCAGGGTAAAAAGATACATTTCATATCACAGTTGCTATCCATTTAAAAGTTCCTCCTGGTGTTCAGTGCACAGCCAGAAGCAAATTAAGGCAAAGCAGTGGGTGTCGTTTCCCAAATATTTCATGCTAACTTCTTTCAGGTGGACAAGGCTATTGCATGTCTCCACTAGATTTTGCTATCAGTCGAAAAACGGGATGCTATGTTCTGACTATCTGTGTGTCTCAAGAATACCTAAGGACACAAGGCAAGAAACAAAACAATAAAGCCTTAGGAATCCTACTGAGCAGAAACAAGATGAACCAATCTTTGGATAAACAAAATGGGCACAATTCAAATGAAGTAGGCCTTTTGATTTTCTCATTTTCCATCCAGGGCAAGTTAGGAAAAGTTTGGTAGTCTACATGCATCTATTTACACCAGGGGTTCCCAACCTTTTCAAACCTGGAACCGGGTCACGTTCTTTCAGTCAACTTTGAGGGCTAGACGGCCATTTCCTCTTGCTTGCACGATGGGAGGCAGCAGTTTTGTCCCAACAACTTCAAAAGGGTGGCCATTTTGTTTCTTAAACTCCCTTGGAGGGATGGGGGGGCACATGAAATGGTGTTGCAGGCCAGATCCTGATTTACATGGTGGCATAAACACACAAAGAAGCCCTTTCTGAGGTCTTTAGCACTGTGTGCTTTTTTCTGCTCCACAGATACAGTACCTGCAAAGCTTGAAAAAGTCACCTCTCTTGGACAACAGGCACAAGAATCCTGCATCTAGCAAATCCACTGGCCGTGTTAGCTCAATCAATCAAACTTTATTGCGATCGATGACCAGTACAGTAAAAAGGGTTTAGGTGCATGAAATACCATCAAAATGCACCCCCACCCCCGTAAACACATTCATTTGGATTAAAACAGAATAGCTAGGGTGTTAGCTAGAGAAGTCTGGAATTTTCCACGCACAACCCCCCCCCCCCTTTTCTAAGATTTATTAACCTCACAATTCATTTCAAGTTCATTCCATTGTTTCACCACTTGCTGACCAAAGCAAACTTGTTAATCTGTGGAGACATGCTATCTGTTTAAGGAGGAAGGTGTGAGGCATTCTCTATTTGAGAGCAAGAAGATACTTGTTTGGTGATATATTTTTTGAGAACAACACAGCTGATTAGAATCAGATTGTGTTTTCCTGGAGCTGTTCCTTTCATTCCATTGTGCAAGACCTCAAAACAGATTGTTCTGGAACTTGTGCTTGTCTGATTTTGGGATAGGGGTTGGGTTTTTATTTTCTTTTGGTCCAACATGGAGACCTACTTCTGTGGGTTGCAACAGGGGCAAACATTTCAGGTTAGTTTTTATTATCAGAATATTTACAGTCCATTGTCAGGCTTTTACTATAACATGAAAGAGATCTTCCATACGTATTCTTCAGAGTTTAGAATTATCTAACTTGTTCTGGTGACTCCAGGCAGTAACATTTATTCTAGAGCAGAAGGACCTCACATGCACAGAACAAGGTCCACTTGTCCATTCAGCTTTCTTTGCACCAATGACCCCTAGCACTATATCCCATGTGATACAAGGTTAAACCTATTGTTAATGGAGTCAACGTGGGGAGGGGAGGGGAGAAATTCATTTTGGATTTTTTATACCGTGCCTGGTGGTTGTTGTATTTTTTGTTCTGCTTTATTCCAATTTGCTCCAGCACCTAATTTGCCCACTTGGGCACTATTACCACATTAATGTGTGCTGATCCATGTACATAGTGGGTGGGTATCATTTAATGATGTTTCCTTATGGGTGTTTTCCCCACTGGTCAATCTCTGCCCCCCCTCCCCAATAAATCACTGCCATTCTTGGGATATCAACTGTTTCCGCACATGCCTTTAACATTTTTACCTCACTACTTTCATACCATAGTGCAAAACTGAAAAATAAAAACAAATTAAGCAAAACTATGAAAGTTTGAGAATGATTGTTGGGTAAAAATTATCTTGTTTAATGGGCCTAATCTAGCATGAATTACTATGCTAAACAACAGGATTTTGGCCAAATGTAAATTACAGGGTATATCATGAATAGGAACCTTCCTCTCCCCCTTTCTTTCTCTCACTCATATATTTCTGCCCCATGGAATTCACAATTGTGATGCTAACATCCCAAACATTGGGTAATCCTTGCTTTACTGAATGCAAGTTTTATCTTTTTACTAGAGATTTCCAAAATGGGTAATGAAGAAAATGGGCACCATGAGTCTAGATACCAAATTGAAATTAGAGTGCCTCGCTTAGAGAGTAACCTGCTTAAAGAGCAGAATTTTCTCTGAACGGTCGCCTCGCTTAACATCTAAAACCAACCAAAAACTCACTTAACAAATAAATTGGGGTTTGTAAGCCCCCCTGCCAGAAGTCACAATATGTCACTTACAATGGTGTTCACTTAAAGAGCAATCTCACTTAAAGAGCAATCCCACCAGTGGTGGGCAGCAAAAGTTTTTGCTACCATACTGTGGGTGGGGCCTATGGTATGGGCAAAGCCTACATCATGGGCAGAGCCTACGTCATGGACGGAGCCTATGTCATGGGCAGAGCCTACATCATGGGCGGAGCCATTGTCATGGGCAGAGTCTACATCATGGGCGGAGCCTATGTCATGGGCAGAGTCTAGTCATGCCTGCCATATGGCCATGTATACATCTGCAAACACAGGCAGCACTGGCTCTTTGGCTGTAAATGGAGATAAGCACTGCACCCTAGAGTCAGATATGACTGGCTTTTGAGCAAGGGAGACCTTGAACTACTTGCGGGGACAAAACCTGAAGGGGCAGGGGGTGGGCATGGCCACCCAATTTCACTACCCTCCCTTGCCCGAAGGCCACCCAATTTCACCACCCTCCTACCCAGAGGCCACCCAATTTTGCTATCCCCCCCCCCCCATCCCGGGAGGGTGAGAACCTGTTGCTGCCCACCACTGAATCTCATGGAACACATTATAAGCAAGGTACCACTTTACCATTGTATGAAGTAAATATTTACCCGTCCTGAGTCATTGGAGTCATAGTGGCTGCCACAAGGCCCTGTGGTGTCTTTTGTGATGCCATGAAGCAAGCAGGGTAAAGCCAAATGAAAGGAAAAAACCTGCCCAGAATAGGAAAATGAATATGAATTAATCTCTGTTAGTACCAAAACCTTACCCACAATGCTCAGCACAAACAATACTCAGGAAGCTCTCTCAAAAGTAACATTTAGTTTTTATGATCAATCGTGTGAAACAGTACAATGTGTAAATGGCAAGAATAAGCACTACACCCATAAACAATAAGCTCCTTTACCCTAAAATACATTCACTGCTTAACGCCACAACTTTCTGGGATTTGTTTGAGGAAAGTGAGGGTGGCTGCTTTGAGGAGTAAAAAGAGAGACAATTTATGGACAATAAGTAGTATTAGCTGCTACTAGCTGTGATACTGTTCAATAAAGTGCATACCATAATAAATTATTTAGTTTTACTGTTTGGTCCCTCTTCTATCTAATGAGAAGACTTGGTATTTCCCCCCAACAAAATAACAACTAGGTAACACTATCACATTTTACTTCTGCTGAATGCATTCCTGAGTTCCTTCATTAGTATCCAGCTTTACTAATCAGGGCTGATACATTTTACTTTACTTTGACCTTCTGTTTTCAAAGGGGGCTGCATATTCAGAAAGAGTTACAGTAGTTCAAATAACTTGTCCATTTTCTATAACAGTGGCAATTGTTTCTTTGTCTCCATGAAACTATCAGTGTCAGGGCCGCCCCAGGATATTATATCTCTTGGGATAAGGCCTTGGGATAAAGCAATCTCCTCCTTTGTTTGTACTAAGATAGGTAATAAGATAGGACAAGAAAACATATTGCCACATCTGAGGGAAGCAATCATGGGATATAGGGCAGAACTACAGAGTTGAACTCTTAACAGAGGAGAAAGGCTGTGGAGTTCATAAGGAGGGGCTGCCTCTCAACCCAGTGTCTTATCATTCAGGAGACTGATTGTCTTTGCCCAATTGCAAAGTCTGTGATGACCTAATCTGCAGAGCATCCTGAATCACCCCCAGACCACTGATGCAAATTCTGCCACACATTTTACCAGTAACGTCTTTCTTTCCTTCTACCAACATCTTTAAAATCAATTAAGATTTAACACTGAAATTTTTTTTAATTATTTTATTATAATTCTCCAAATCTCCTCATCTGCATAATCAGAGGGCATGATGGAATAGTGATTCTAAGAACTAACATCCCCCAAAAAAATCTTTTCAGAGCTCTCAAAAAATACACAAATACCCTCCAACCAGCCTAATGAACTCTATGAAATTCCAAGCAAATTCTGCTTTCCAATCACACTATTATTGTTGATGTTATATGCCATCGAGTCATCTCCAATTTATGGCATTCCTATGAATGAGTGATCGCTAAACCAGGGGTCCCCAAATGTTTTGGGTCGTGGGCTGGTCACATGATTCAGTGGGCCGGTCATGTGGTTCCTCCCACCGGAAGCGGAAGTAAAACGTGCCTTGCAATCTATTTTATTTATTTATTTATTCAATTTGAATGTCAGGGGCTAGATCCGGCCAATCAACATGCAACTCTGAGCGGCGTACATAAACCCCCCCAACATATAGAGACCCTTAAAATTCCTAAAAATACTGGGGGGGGGGGAGAGCATGAGATAGATTCTTAGGTTGCCATTTTCTCTGCTTAAAGCAGGGGTGCCCAAACTGCAGCCCATGGGCCAGATCCAGCCCCCAACACCAATTCATCTGGCCTGCACTGCCCTTTCCACTCTTGGGGGTGGAAGTAAAACATGCCTGTATGGGCACATTTTACTTCTGCTTCCAGGAGTGGCAAGGGTGGTGTGGGCCAGATGAATTGGTATCAGGGGCTCGATCCGGCCCATGGGCCACAGTTTGGACACCCCAGTGCTAAAATGTCCTGCTACCAACAGCTCTTGTACATTAAGCCCCTTGTGGAGTCAGTCCACCTCAGGTTTGGTTTTCCTCTTTCCCTGCTACATTCAACTTTTCCAGGCATTATTGTCTTTTTCAGAGAATCCTGCCCACTCATGATTTTTCCAAAGAGAGAGTAGCCTCAATTCACAATTTTTGCCTCCAGAGATGGCTTGGGCTTGGTTTGCTCTAGGAACCACTTGTTTGTCTTTCTGGCAGTCCAAAGTATTTGCAACAATACTACAAACAGCCCTGTCTTTTCTTCTGCCATCTTTCATTCCCGTCCAGCTTACACACTCATACACAGAGAGTGGAAATACAAGAGTGTGGATGATCATGATCTTATTCTTCAGTGACACACCCCTACACTGGATGATCTTTTTAAAAATCCTTCGTTACTGCCTTTCCAAGCCTCAGCCTTGTTCTGTTTTCTGGGCGGCAGTCTCCATTTGAATTGATGGACCAATGTATACAAAATCTTTCACTTTCTCAATGTCTTTGTTGCCAGCATTAAAGCCATGTAACTTTTCTGTAATCATGATTTTTGTCTTCTTATTGTTGCTTCGATCCCCCCTTCTTACGCTTGCTCATTGATAGCTACAACTTGACATTTTGTGGACAACCTCACTTCCTGAATTCGTGAACTACTATGAACATCAACATTTTAGGACGGGGTGCCCAAACTTTTTGGGCCATGGGCTAGTCACGTGATTCAGGGGACTGGTCATTACGGCCCATGGGCCAGATCCGGTCCCTGACGTCAAATTCATCTGGCCCATGAAGACCTCATTGCTCCTGGAAGCGGAAGTAAAATGCACCCATCTGGGCGCGTTTTACTTCCGCTTCCGGGAGTGACGAGGGCTTTGTGGGTCAGATCAGAAGCGTAGCGTGCCTTGGCGGGGCCCCGTATAAAAATTTGTTTGGGGGCCCTTAGGAAGGGTAAAGATTTCTCACAAAAGGAAAAAAAATGCATAACATTAAAAGAAATATTTATTCATCAAAATTAAAATTTGGGAAGTTTTTATTAATTTTTGCTTACGCACGTTGGGCCCCCCCGTATAATTGATACGGCAGATACGGCAGTAGCTACACCCCTGGGTCAGATGAATTGGTGTTGGGGCCAGATCCAGCCCGCGGGCTGCAGTTTGGGCACCCCTGTTTTAGGACTACTTGTGCTGAACGTGGGGCCGCTCTCCGTTTCAGCATACATCCCAAAAACCAAACCAGCATCTCTTAGCTTGTGGATGAACGCAGAATCGGACGCGAACAGATCAACGAGAAGTGCCACGGGCATTTCAGATCAGCTACTGTCCAAATCGTTGGAATCGTTAATGCACCCCGAAATCGGGTTGAGAGCGACCCAAATTATGAGGTCCTATCATCAGCGATGAGATTGCTCAGATCTAAACTTGAAGCTAGTAAGAACGAGATCATCGCTCCAGATATGCTCAAGAACAATTTTCTTCTCCAAGAAGGAGGGAATCTACCCCGGCTTTGTCTTTAAGCAGATTTATTTCTGGGGTTTTACATTCTATCCCTGTAAGGCACCACACACACACACACACACAAAATACATCTAAACATATCACACGTACCCGAGAGTAAGTAGCTACTCCAGCCACCAGCTTTCACCAGCTTTCTGCCAAACTCACTTCTCAGTTTCCTAATATTTAAACCAATGAGCATGCCCCGTTCATCTGAGCATGCTCAGAATAAACATGCCCTGAACTCGGAGGAGAGAACAGGGAGTTTCCCCAGCGGAGAATGAATTAAGGAGAAGTTATTCGCTCCAGTGGAATAAGCAAGCTATTCAGTAGAAAACGCGCCGATTTATAGCCACGATGCCCGGGCAATCCTGGGAATTGCAGGCTGAAAAACATAAATCTGCACACCTTTGATATTTATATAAATAAACTGGAATTTTTGAGATCGTAGCCGCGTTAGATAAACAGGGGCCACTTCGCTGGGAAGGTAACAGCGTTCCGTGCGCTCTGGTGTCTAGTCATGCCTGCCGCCCACACATGACCACAGAAACGTCTGCAGAAGCGGACAGCGCTGGCTCTTCGGCTTTGAAACAGAGATGAGCACTGAACTTTAGAGTCGGATACGTCTGGCTTTCGAGCAAGGGAAACCTTTACCTTTAGCCATGTTAGTCTACGTTTCAAGCACAAGGAAAGACTGGTGGGCACTTAGCCGATTTTGTAGGGAAAGGTCACCCTTGCGGGAAAAGCCAGTTGTAGTAGTCAACTCTAGGGTTCAGTGCTCATCTCTGCTTATAGCCAGAGAGCCAGTGCTGTCTGTGTTTGCAGACGTTTCTGTGGACATGTGGCAGGCATGCCTAGACCCCAAAGTGCATGGAACGCTGTTTACCTTCCCACTGAAGTGGTCCTTATTTATCTACTTACAATTTCTTTCAAACTGCTAGGATGGCAGGAGCTGGGACGGAGATGAGCACTCATTCTGTCATGTAGTACAATTGTACCTCGCTTAAAGAGCATAATGCGTTCCAGAGGATTGCTCTTTAAGCGAGTTTGCTCTTTAAGCGAAACACCATTGTAAGTGACCAATTGTGTGTGTGGGGGGGATTGGGAACCCCGATTTATTTGTTAAGCGAGTTTTGGGTTGGTTTTATTTGTTAAGCGAAGCGAACATTCAGAGAAAATTCTGCTCTTTAAGCGAGGTTTGACTGTACTTGGATTTTGAACTGCTGATCTTCTGTCTCCCAGGCAGTGTCATAACCACTTGAGCCACTGCAATCTTGATTTTGTAGGTACTGTGCTCAAATTCTTGAGCTCAAGTGACTTCACTGCAAAGAAAAATAAGTAAAGTTTTCCCTTGCTCGATGGGGTGCTCATCTCCGCTTACAGCCAAGGAGCTAGTGCTATCTGTGTTTGCAGACATTTCCTTGTCAAGCTTGACTAGACACTGAAGAGCACAGAACACTGTTACCTCTCCCGCTGAAGTGATTCTTATTTATCTACCTGCAATGCCTTGCTTTTGAACTACAGTAGTAGGTTGTCAGGAGTTGGGAGAAAGATGGGATCTCACTCCCTTGTGCAGCACTCAGGTCTTGACCTGTTGACCTTCAGTTGTCAAATTCAGCATCTTAACCACTGAGCCGCCACATGTCCTAAAAATAAGTTTTTTGTTGTTGTTCAGTCGGACAGTCGATTCCGACCCTTTGTGACCCCATGGACCACTGTCCACCAGGCACTTCTGTCCTCCACCATCCTTCTCAACTCACTCAGCTTTGTGCCCTTTGCATCTACAATACCATCTAGCCATCTCATTTTTGGCCGCCCCCTTCTTCTTCTGCCCTCCACCTTTCCCAGGATCAAGGCTTCATCTTTACTATTTGACCTTCTAAGGAGCAGTCAGGGTTGATTTCTTCTAAGATTGACCTATTTGTTCTCCCCGCTGTCCAGGGGACTCTCAAAATAAGTTACCATCCTTTATATGTAAAATATTCATCCCAGGACTAAAGCTAATGTCATCAGGACAGACTATGGGTCTAATCAGCAGTCAACCCCACTTAATCCCAAATCCGCAAATAAGGACAGAAACTTTAAAAATACTTCCTTCTGAATAAAACTATGCCCTTCTGCCTTCTTTTGTAATAAGTTTTACAATGCTAGAAATAAAGAGTTTGGTATGGAAAAAGTCTAGGGGACTGTGGTGGCTCAAGTGGCCAAGATGCTGACTGGAAGGTGGCAGGTCAGCAATTTCATACCCGAATACTGTGGGGCGGAATGAGCTCTCGTCTTTGTCCCAGCTGCTGCCAGCCTAGCAGTTCAAAAGCAAGAAATTGCAAGTTGATAAATAGGGACCACTTTGGTGGGAAGGTAAACAGTGTTGTATGCCTATCATGCCTGCCACATGACCACGGAAACTTCTGCAGAAGCAGACAGCGCTGGCTCTTTGGCTATGGAACAGAGATGAACACTGAACCCTAGAGTTGGATATGACTGGCTTTTGAGCAAGGGTGACCATCGATTTCTGCACCGCCACCATAGTGCAATTCAAGGGACCTGCGGGGTACTAAGGCCCATTGGTATGAGTTGCTTTAGTCATTACATTTAGTCAACCACTGGCTGGGCTGTCAGTTACATATTTGCCTCCCCAACTTAGCAAGCCTTGATTTCATGAGTAGGGTTGCCGTCGTTCCCCCTATCCCACCAGGTGGTAGTCTGACACCTTCACAGCTTGGTTAAACCTGCCAGGGCACGCACCCCACTGTACTTTGCTATCCAATTGCAGCACCACTGTGAAGTATGGGGTAAGACTTTGCAGCAGTCACCAAGTGGTATCCCAGAGAACTAAAAAGACCCCTTGGCAGGCTTCCCAAAAGATGAGAAGACTCAATCATGAAAAGTTTTAGTTGGACCTGTAGAAGAATAGCATGACAAACCAAAGGAATGGAAAGTGAGTTGCGACCAGCAGGAATTCATCCCTTGGTAGTCTGGTCAATCGAAGAATCTATGAATTATCTAGTTCTCTTCCTACAAAGAGCTCAAGTATAAAGTCACAAAAAAAAAAACAACCAAACACCACACACACACCTCTCCTTGTGCTGCTAGTAAAGTGTTCTTGATCATGCAGAGTCCCCGCCCCACCCCCTTTGTGAATCAAATGCCCTTTTCCCAGTCCACAGAACTGGATGCAAGCGGCGTCCAACACCTTACAAAACTGAATCCGGGATAGTGGGGCGGGGCCAACGTCATGACGTCATGGGCGGGGCCAACGTCACGACGTCATGGGCGGGGCCAAAAAATAAAGGAGCAAAAAATGGCTCCAATAAACTGTGCATGCGCAGAAACTCAATCTGATGCATTGCACATGCATCAGATTGAGTTTCTGCGCATGCACAGTTTATTGGAAAATAAGCCATGTGCCGATTTTCGGGGGGCTCTAAAAATATAAGCCACCCCCCGAAAATAAGCCATCAGGCCATTTTTGGCCATTTTTTTTGGGGGGGGGAAAGAATATAAGCCATGGCTATTATAAGCCATGGCTTATATTCTTTTCCCCCCCCAAAATGGCCAAAAATGGCCTGATGGCTTATTTTCGGGGGGTGGCTTATATTTCTATATACCTCAGTATATAGAAATATAAGCCACCCCCCGAAAATAAGCAGGCAGCCTGCTCGGACACAGAGAATACACCCCCCAACTCTGCTTACCTTGAAGCTCTGCTTATTTTCTCTCCTGACTAACAGCTGATCAGACTCAGAGGCTTTTTTTAAAACTCCGGTAGGGAAACAAGGAAGGGGGAAAATTTCAGCGATGTGATTGGCTCTCTATGTCAGCTGACATAGAGATCCAATCACATCGCTGAATAGGGGAAACACCTATTCAGCGATGTGATTGGCTCTCTATGTCAGCTGACATAGAGATCCAATCACATCGCTGAATAGGGAAAACACCTATTCAGCGATGTGATTGGATCTCTATGTCAGCTGACATAGAGATCCAATCACATCGCTGAATTTTTGGAGCCATTTTTTGCTCCTTTTTTTAAAAAAAATGCCTGCTGCCGAAGAGAAATCGGGACAGCCGGGACGTCATGGGGGAATTCCGTGACCATTTTCCTAAAAATGGTAACTCGGGATTCCCCCTCTCAAATCGGGACTGTCCCTGAGAATCCGTGACGGTTGGCCGCTATATGCAAGCTGCACGTTGATAGGCAGTGGATGCCATTTGCATAGCAAGGCCAGTGCTAGATGCACCAATTTTTCTTCTTTGTGTCCAGATCAAACTTTGAACTCCCAAAATGAAGCCAATTTCTTGACTTTGTTGTTGACTAAAATGAAGTCCTAGATCAAACTTTGAACTGCCAAAATGAAGCCACTTTCTTGACTTTGTTGTTGACCAAAATGAAATCCTAGATCAAACTTTGAACTGCCAAAATGAAGCCGCTTTCTTGACTTTGTTGTTGACCAAAATGAGGTCCTAGATCAAACTTTGAACTGCCACAATGAAGCCATGTTCTTGACTTTGTCATTGACCAAAATGAAATCCTAGATCAAACTTTGAACTGCCAAAATGAAGCCACTTTCTTGACTTTGTTGTTGACCAAAATGAAATCCTAGATCAAACTTTGAACTGCCAAAATGAAGCCGCTTTCTTGACTTTGTCGTTGACCAAAATGAGGTCCTAGATCAAACTTTGAACTGCCGCAATGAAGCCAAGTTCTTGACTTTGTCATTAACCAAAATGAAATCCTAGATCAAACTTTGAACTGCCACCATGAAGCCATGTTCTTGACTTTGTCATTGACCAAAATGAAATCCTAGATCAAACTTTGAACTGCCAAAATGAAGCCGCTTTCTTGACTTTGTTGTTGACCAAAATGAGGTCCTAGATCAAACTTTGAACTGCCACAATGAAGCCATGTTCTTGACTTTGTCATTAACCAAAATGAAATCCTAGATCAAACTTTGAACTGCCAAAATGAAGCCACTTACTTGACTTTGTTGCTGACCAAAATGAAGTCCTAGATCAAACTTTGAACTGCCAAATTGAAGCTGCTTTCTTGATTTTGTTGTTGACCAAAATGAGGTCCTAGATCAAATGTTGAACTGCCAAAATGAAGCCACATTCTTGACTTTGTCATTGACCAAAATGAAGTCCTTGTTGGTACAAGTTTCTGGTAGTAATCAGCAGACTAAGAAATGAGCTGTATTTGGTATCTTTCCACATTCACACAGTATGTTGTTCTCCACCAGCAGTTCCCACTTGAGCATGATGGTTTTGCATTTAAGGACTCTGACCCTCAGCCTATTCAGGGTCCTCCAAGTGATGCAGGGAAGGTCGAGTTCTTCAGCTGCACCAATTGCTTAAAAAGCTTAAGAGCTCACAGGTAGGATCCAGATAATCTGCTAGGGCAGGTCCACAGTTTTTACAGTGACCATAGGTGTTCAGAGCCTCTTCTAATAAAGGTGGCAAAATGCCTTGGCAAGCCTTTGTTCTTCACAGAAGCCTGTGAAGCTGCTTCTGATTTGTGGTAACCCTACAAGTTAACTCAATCCAAAGGGTCCTATCTTTAATAACTACAGCTTCCTTAACTGAGTCAATCCATCTCACGCTTAATCTTCATCTTGTCCTCCTGTCTTTAACTTTCCCAAATATTATTGTTTTCCCCCCCAGAGACTCTTCTCTTATAATACGTCCAAATATAATAACTTCAGTTTAGTCATTTTACCTTTCAGTGAGATTTAAGGTTTATTCAGTCTGCACAACCCATTTATTTCTAGTTGACCATGGCATCCATAAAGTGCTTGTTCAATTCCACATTTTGAATAAGTTGATTTCCCCCTGTCAGTTCTTAAAATAAATACACTGTAACTGGGAGTACCATAGAACGTACAGTGGTACCTCAAGTTACAATTGGTTCAAGTTACAAAATTTTCACAATACGAATGAAAATCAGTTGAAATTAATGTCTCGAGTTATGAATTTTTTAGGAACAGATTAATTGGTTTTCAATGCATTCCTGTGGGAAACCACATTTCAAGTTATGAATTTTGGTTTTCAATGAATTTCTATGGGAAATTTAAGTTACAAATTTTTCATAGCATGAAAAATGCCTCAGAATGCATTATATTTGTAACTCGAGGTACCACTGTACAATCTTCATCTTGGTGTCCAGTGACAAAACTGCACTTTTCTAGTTCCTTCATCGCTACGGTACCAAGTCTCACTCTTTTTTTTTGACTCCTTATTGCAGTTGCCACTTTGAGTGATGATTGAACCAAGAAATGCCTCAACAATTTCAATTTCATTTTTGCTAAAATTTAAGATACACAATTCTTCTGAAAATATTTTTTGTCTTCTTAATATCCAAGTGTAGTTTGCCTTTTGCAAAGTTCATGAGTAATTATTTCAAGTTATTGCTATCTTATGTCCATAACCTGGTGTCATCTGCACAACTTATTCATGCTTCTTCCAATTTTCACCACCCTTCATCTGGATGTAAGCCACCCAGAGTGGTGCTTGCACCAATTGGGCAGGATACAAGTTACATATTTACATACATCTAACCTAGCTTTCCACAATATGTTCTGCAGAGATATTGACTAGATCAAGAGATTAAATTCACCCTTGTTCGATAATTTGCATTGTGGAAACCATTCTGCTTCTTGATATTCTGTTGTGCATTAAAATAATCAAATGTAGTAGCACACCCATTTCTGTGGCTGAGAAGCCAACAATCCATTAAACCAGAGGGTTTATTGTCATCTATTAAGCACAAAAGTATTTTCTTCAGAATTATGTATTATTTTCCAACAGTTCACATATAAGTCAGTTGCCCTTGCTTCCAACATGAACTCTGTGTGCTTCTTCATTTTCTGAATGTAGCTTGAACCTTTCTCACAATGAGCACCATTGGCCTTGCATGAGAAATCAATATAATGGTCCCATAGTTATGGCATTCTTTGGTATTTATTTTTTTGAGGGGAATTAGAATGTGCATTGAAAGTTTCTAATCTCAGAGTCATTGTTTCAATTTCCATTGTTGATGACATTTTCCCTTTAAACCTGTGATGAGTTTAGTAGCTTCAAATAGCTGTAATAATATCAGAGGTACTCCTGGCGATTTATTTATTTCAGTTATTATTATTATTAGTCAGATTTATATTCCACCCTACTCGCACAAGCGACTCATGGCGGAGCACAACAGACATAAAATAAACCCCTAAAAACACAAAAAGAACAAAGTAAAATTAGAACCCATTTAAAAACAACTTCTCATTCCCTACACTAACCCACTGAATATAGAAATGAAGGTAGGAATGGGGGGGGGGGAGATACAGGATGTTAAATAAGCCAGCATGGGTGTCAGTAAACCCTCATTACCCCACACATTCCTGCCAGCCAGATTTTCAGGCCCGTTCTAAAAGCCAACAACCCCGTCTGAAGGCGCAGCTCCAGAGGCAGGCGGTTCCATAGAATCGGAGCAAACAGGGAGAAGGCCCTCTTTCTTGTGCCAGAGAGTTGAGCCTCTCTGGCTGATGGAACCACTAAGGCACCTCTCCGGTCCGTTCTAGTGGGACAGACAGATACTTATTTATTTATTTATTTAAATTTATTATCCCGCCCTAATCAGGCGAACCCGACTCTAGGCGGCTTACAACATAAGTGAAAAAAAAATCACGATTAAACAATGCAAAATCCCATATAAGTGTAAAACAGACGAAACAATCCCACTATACCCCTACACATACTACAATTTAGTTTAAAATAATTTAAAAATTCAGACTGTAATTTACAGAATGCTAAAAGGAATTTAAAACTTTACAAGTTTACAAAGATTAAAACAGCGAGAAGGGTGGCTGTCCCATCAGATCAGCCACCCAACATGGGACCCCACATTCCTGGAGCCCCACATTTGCCCTGCCAGCCAGGTTTTTAGGCCCTTCGGAAAGGGCAGGAGCTCTGTCTGTAGATGTAACTCAGTTGGCAGGAGGTTCCAAAGGGCTGGGGCGGACACAGAGAAGGCCCTCCTCCTGGTGCTAGAGAGATGCGCCTCTCTAGCCAATTGAATGATAAGAGAGCCTCTCCGATCCGCCCTGGTGGGATGGACCGATGTTCTTGGGGTGACGCAGTCTCTTAAGTATCCTGGCCCACTACCATATAGGGCTTTAAACGTAATAACCAGCACCTTGAATTGCACCCGGAGACATACTGGCAACCAGTGCAGCTGCCGAAGCAGTGGTGAGGCACGAACATAACACCCGCACCCCATCACTACCCGAGCCACTGCATTCTGGACCAGCTGCAGCCTCCGAATGGTCATCAAGGGCAGCCCCATGTAGAGCGCATTGCAATAATCAAGTCTGGAGGTGACCAAAGCATGTGTGACCATGAGCAAGGCGTCCCGATCTAGGAGTGGACGTAACTGGCGTATTACACGAAGTTGTGCAAAAGCCCTCCTGGCCACGGCTGCCACCTGCTCTTCGAACAGTAGTCGTGAGTCCAAGAGGACCCCCAGATTACACACCGGGTCTGTTTGGGGCAGAACTGCCCCATCCAGAACCAAAGATGGCAACTCCCGAGATAGCACAGGACCCCTTACCCATAGCCACTCAGTCTTGCTGGGATTCAGTTGTAGCCTGTTGTCCCCCATCCAGACCTTGACAGCCTCCAGGCACCTGGAAAGGACTTCCACTGCACCGCTTGAGTCCCCACTGGCCGAGATGTACAGCTGGGTATCATCTGCATATTGGTGATCCCTCACCCTGTGGGAACGGATGATCTCCCCCAGTGGCTTCATGTAGATGTTAAATAGGAGAGGTGAGAGTACCGAGCCCTGAGGCACCCCATATTGAAGGAACCTAGGGCTTGACTTCTCATTCTCCAACCACACCGAGTGGGTCCTGCCCCTCAGAAATGAGGAAAATCAGGTCAACACAGTGCCCTGGATCCCTAATCCTTGGAGCCTTCCCAGAAGGATACCGTGGTCGACGGTATCGAAGGCCGCTGAGAGATCGAGAAGAGCCAGGACAGACGGATGACCTCCATCCCGCTCTCTCCAGAGGTCATCCACCAATGCGACCAATGCAGTTTTTGTACCATATCCGGGCCTGAATCCTGACTGAAAAGAGTCCAGATAATCCGCCTCATCCAGGACTTTCTGTTGCTGCCGCACCACTGCCTTCTCCAAGACCTTGCCCAAGAAGGGTAGGTTGGATACCGGTCAGTAGTTAGTAAGTACCGTAGGGTCGAGGGATGACTTCTTCAGGATGGACGCACCAGAGCATGTTTTAAGGGTGCTGGGAAACACCCCTCCTTCAGAGATGAATTTATAATTGCCTCAACCCAACCGCCTGACACAGCTTTAGATGCTTTGACTAGCCAGGTAGGGCATGGATCCAATTCACAGGCAGTGGCACGAACAGATCCAAGAAGCCTGTCCACTTCCTCAGGGCCAACTGGATCGAACTGATCCCAAATAACATGGCCAGACTGTGCTCTGGTCAACCCCAGCTCTGTACATTCCATTAAACTTCAAGTGGATCTGAGCAATTTTCTCCACCAGATAATCAGCAAAGGCCTCAGCCGATCCCTGCCAACCAGGGCCAGACTCTTCCAAGTAGGGACCTGGTCACCTGGAACGAGGTTGCTGGGCGATTATCCGCGGAGTCAATAAGGGCGGTGAAATATTGTCATTTCACCGCCACCATCGCCACTAGGTAGGTTTTAATAGCCGCTCTAACCAGTGTTCGATCAGACTCACTCCGGGTCTTCACCCAGCGGCGTTCTCGGCGTCCCTTTGCCCGTTTGAGCTCCCTCAGCTCTTTTGTAAACCAAGGGGATGATTGATGCCCGCAGGCACGGAGAGGCGGTAGTGGAGCGATCACATCCAAGACTGCCGCCACTCTCTCGTTCCATGAGTTGACAAGAGCCTCAGACGAATCGCATTGCAAGTCAAGAGGAAAACACCCCAGTTCCCTCTGGAATCCTTCCGGATCCATTAGTAACCGGGGGTAGGCCAATTTAACTGGCCCTACCTCCCTGCGGTGAAGCCTCGCCCCCAGGAAGTTTAGAGTCACCAGATAGTGATCCGGCCATGGCACAAGGATAATGTCTAATTTCTGCCACAGCTCTGATAAGAAAATTAAATCCAGGGTGTGGCCACTGCTCCTGATAGGATCCTGAATTACCTGGGTCAGGCCCACAGCTGCCATGGAAGCCATGAACTCCCGAGCCACCTCCGAGCCAGTCCCTAATGATGGCAAATTGAAGTCCCCCAGAACCATAAGTCTGGGGGTCTCCAACGCCAAAATTGAGACTGCCTCAAGCTGCTCAGGCAGGGAATCTGCTACACTGCAGGGAGGCAGGTACATGAGCAAGACTCCCAGCTGACCCGTAGGCCCTAAACGCAGGAGCAGGGCCTCACAACCCGGAATTTATGGAGCCGTGGCCTTGGCGACTCCCAGCGACTCCCTGGCTACTACGGCGACACCACCGCCCCTTTCCCTCTCCCAAGGCTGGTGCCAAATACCGAACCCGGCCGGACACAGTTCGGATAGAGGGACCCCGTCCTTAGGTGCCAGCCAGGTTTCGGTGATGCATGCCAGGTCAGCCCGCTCCCCTATAATGGAGTCTGAGAGCAGGGGGGGCCTTGTTACAGACTGACCTGGCATTCACCAGCAGCAGCCTAAGGGAGGGGTCATTCTTGACCGGCTGCTCAGGAACCAGAGGTGTAGCCGGGGGCCCAGAACAGGGGACAGCAACTAAACATCTGTCCCGTGTTCTCCGAGTGCGGCCCGCCCCTCGGCTCCCGCAGTAACACCCCATGCCCATTATCACAGCAATTTGGGCCCCAGGAGACCCCCCCAATCCCTATTCCCTGGCTGACAGGCTCTTCTTTCCCTCCCACCATCCCCATTCCCCCAACCCCCATCCGATGTCCTCTTAGGAGGGTGGGATCGGCTGCCCCACCACTGGGAGCTCTGCCAGGGCAGTAGAGATGCCCCCAGGGCTGGCCAAGGTCCCGGCCACCCCCCTTGGGGAGATGTGGTCTCTCAAGTAATCTGGCCCACTACCATATAGGGCTTTAAAGGTAATGACCAGCACCTTGAATTGCACCTGGAGGCAAACTGGCAACCAGTGCAGCTCCCAGGCTGCTGCATTCTGGACCAGCTGCAGCCTCCGGATGGTCATCAAGGGCAGCCCCATGTGGAGCGCATTGCAATAATCTAATCTGGAGGTGACCAGGGCGTGGGTGATCAGGAGCAAGGAGTCCCTGTTCAGGAATGGGCGCAACTGGCGAATTACATGCGATTGTGCAAAGGCCCTCCTGGCCACAACTGCCACCTGCTCATTGAGCAGGAGTCGTGAGTCCAGGACGACCCCCGGATTGCGCATCGGATCTGTTTGAGGCAAACTAGCCCCATCCAGAACCAATGATGGCAACTCCTGTGTAGACCCGGGACTCCCGACCCACAGCCACTCAGTCTTGCCAGGGTTCAGCTGTAACCCATTGTCCCCCATCCAGACCCTCACAGCCTCCAAGCACCTGGATAGGATTTTGACTGCATCACCAGGGTCCCCACGGGCTGAGATGTACAACTGTGTGTCATCTGCATACTGATGGTATTTTACCCCGTAGGAATGGATGATCTCACCCACGGGCTTCATGTAGATGTTAAATAGGAGAGGTGAGAGCCCTGAGGCACCCCGTAAGGGAGTGGCCTAGGACTGGACCTCTCACCCTACAACCACACCGACTGAGTCTGGCCCATCAGAAAAGAGGTAAACCAGGCCAACACTGTGCCCTGGATTCCCAATCCCCGAAGCCGTCCCCAGAAGGATACCGTTGCTTTGAGAATGGTGTTCACTTCAGTGTCTATGATTGCACAGCCTTTATCAACATATTCTTCTTTGAAGGAATCTACCGTTCTTGCATTCTTCTTTACAGTTCTTCAATATATTGTTTCCATCTTCTATTTATTTTATTCCAATTAGATATTTCTCTTTTTATTTTTCAGCATCCTTTCCTTTGACAGCTTGAGTCATCTGGAATAATTATCTTGTTATTGCTTTCCAATTATTATTATATTGTAATAGCATTTTCAGTCCATATGTGTAAGTCTCTGAAAAGTTGCAGTGAGATTCTGACCCTAATTCTATCAACTTTTGTTTCTCCTCTGTTGTTTACAATTTTAAGATTTTTCCACAGAGATTTTTACTTTTTACTACAAGAATATTCTTTTTATGTTCTTCCCTGAAAATGGCTATTAGTGTTCATATAAGGTTTGCATAACTGGCTAACTGCAGCTTATTGATAGGGTGTTGGGGCACATCTCAGTTGCATAAATTATTGTGTGACTAGGTACATGACTGGGATGTGCCCAGCATATTGTCAGTTAACTGCAGTTAACCACTGCAAATTAGACAAACCATATGAAACACCACCACAATTCTATCCAATATATCTGGTTTCATTCCAAAGTTCTTCTGGTTTGCAGTTAACTGAGTTCAGTAATGTAGACCTGATCTTTATATGAACTTACATTAATTGAAAATGTCATTTAAAATATTGGCACTTTCATGTTTGAGTGTTCTTCAATTTTATTTTAATCTTTGAACTATACTATGGTATGTAACAAACTCTAATCCTAGACTAGTTTTTGCAGAGAGAATATAGATTCTTCATCTTTTGATTCTGGTTAATTTCCAAATTAGCTATCCAGCGACATTAGCATGTACAATTATCTAGCGGTTCTTAGAAGTCTGCAATTGCATCAAATTGTAGGCTTCACAGAATAAGTGTCACTCTCCTGCTTCATTTCCAACTTTTAGACCCAATCATCTGGAAAATTATGGTTTTGCTTTATTTTCTGCTTTGCATTCCAGTCATACATTATTATTAGCACATTCTATTTTAGTGTGTGATGATTTTCTTTTTGGATGCTTACATAAAAGCTTGCAGCTTCTGTTGGGGATTTTGATTATCTCTTTTCTAGTTCACAGAGTGTGGTGTTAAAGAACATCAACAGCACAGACAAACATGAGAGATTAACCCAAGTCTTAGATCTCCCCCCTTCATGGTGACTTGTATTTTGTATACTAACTCCAGAAGCATTTAAAGTAGAAAAAAAAAGATTTATTTATTTATTACAGTTGTGATCTGGAGGGCCTTTTATGCTTCCTACATGATAGTAAACAGTGTTCTGTGCACTCTGGAGTCTAGTCATGCCTGCCATCTGTCCATTGAAAAGTCTGCAAACACAGACAGTGCTCACTCTTTGGCTATCAACAGAGATAAGCATGAATCCTAGAGATGGGGTCCACCCACCAAAAATATCTGGGGGACAGCTCTCTATGAGAAAGATATCTAGATTCCCTCCACCTGCTCCTCATCCCCCATGTAACAGAGGTTGAACATCGTCATGGTCACCTCTACTCTGGATCTGACACATTTATATCATTTTGCATCCAAACCAGTCTCCAAGAATTGTTAGCCTATAAGTTCTTCCTCTTCTTGCACTCTCCCTCTCTTTGTTTTATCTTGAGCAATCAGATCTAACAATTTGTAGTCTTCTTTTTCATCATATCCGCAAAAATCGTTTCAACCCAGAATTTGTGACACGAAATTATATACAGAATATCATATGTCAAATGACCAACTTTATGTATAGATTCCCTACAACACGTATTTAAAATTTATAGCAGTTTGTTGTGCACTTTTTAAAATTTTGTAATCTAACCCTATTTGTAAAAACAGAGCTCTCT
This sequence comes from Furcifer pardalis, assembly GCA_030440675.1. NCBI lineage: Eukaryota > Metazoa > Chordata > Lepidosauria > Squamata > Chamaeleonidae > Furcifer > Furcifer pardalis. The sequence goes on along the minus strand of CP126891.1, from coordinate 160,430,340 downwards.
CACTAGAGGGCAGTTTTTCTACAGAAAAACAGCACAGGTTGGGGGGTTGAAAGACGCATTGCTAACGAAACAAGTGTTCCAAGTGACAATGTACACAGAAATGGTCAAGTCATCTATGTTTCTCTTAGCATCATTGTCTTTATCATCTGGAGCCAGGTTTTGTGTGTGCTATGGCAGCTTTTTCTGAAGAAAGGACCATACTGAATCCTAAGTACCTTCAAATAGCTTGTCAATCTAATGGAGGAGTGGGCAAGTGCAATCTTCACTTATTTTGAACTCACAAGGAAGCCTGATATAGAATGAATATCAGGAAAAATGTCTTAACAGTTAAAGCTGTAATACAGTGGAACCAACTACAGTTGTACCTTGCTTAAAGAGCATAATGCGTTCCACAGGATTGCTCTTTAAGCGAGTTTGCTCTTTAAGCGAAACACCATTGTAAATGACCAATTGGAGGGATGCGAACCCCGATGTATTTGTTAAGCGAGTTTTTGGTTGGTTTTATTTGTTAAGCAAAGTGAACATTCAGAGAAAATTCTGCTCTTTAAGTGAGTTACTCTTTAAGCGAGATGCTCTTTTATGCAAGGTTTGACTGTACTATGAAAGGTGGTGAGCTCCAAAACTGGAAGCTTTGAAGAGAGAGTTGTAATTTACTGTGGCAGATTGTGCAAAATTTAGGAGAACAGCAATATGTTTCTAGCTATGGAGGACTACAGTGACCCATCCCTGATGTCATAGCTCAGTGGTGGCAAACCTATGGCATGCATGCCAGAGGGGGCACTCAGAGCCCTCTCTGTGGGCGTGCACGCTGTTCACCCAGCACAAAGTTCACCCTGCCCCTCTGCCCAGCAGCCTAACGGGAGTGCTTCCTCCCTCTCCCCAGGAAGAGGAGAGAGACTAGTGAGGGGGAAAAGATGTTCAGGCAATTAGAGGAAGAAGAGGAAGAGAGGATGATGAAATGGGTTGGATGCAAAGAGATCTATTGTCTTCACAAAATTGGTATGGAATTAAAGGGTGAAGGAATGGAAAGTCCTGTGCAAACAAAAATGAGTGGGAAGCAGATTGGGTGTGTGTGTGTGTGTGTGTGTGTGTGTGTGTGTGTGTGTGTGTGTGTGTGTGTGTGTGTGTGTGTGTGTGTGTGTGTGTGTGTGTGTGTGTGTGTGTGTGTGTGTGAGTGAGTGAGTGAGTGAGTGAGTGAGTGAGAGAGAGAACACACTGTGCTGGGGTGAGATTTTTGGGTAATTTTTTAAAATGCTTGAGCACAAAAACAACTACTGTATAGATTATAAGAAAAAAAGAAAAAGAGAGCTTTAGCTATGAGGGTAAGGACTGCATATACTGTATCTTAATTGCAGTACAACATGGAAGCATAGCCAGAAATCATGCTACACAGTTGCTCAAAAGATAACTTCTGGAAGGCAATTACTATTAAATTTAGAAGTCTCTGTGGATGTTATCTGCTGCATATAAGTGGAGAGCTATAGGCCTATCGCACTGCTCAGCATCACTATGGAACTTGCTTGAAGTTTAATCCCAGCGTGGAAGAGACAGAGCTGGGGTTGACCAGAGTACAATCTGGCCATGTTATCTGGGATCAGTTCGATCCAGTTGGCCCTGAGGAAGTGGACAGGCTTCTTGGATCTGTTCGCGCCACTGCCTGTGAATTGGATCCATGCCCTGCCTGGCTAGTCAAGGCATCTAAGGCTGTGTCAGGCGGTTGGGTCGAGGCAATTATAAATTCATCTCTGCAGGAGGGGCTTTTTCCCAGCACCCTTAAAACATGCTCTGATGCGTCCCCTCCTGAAAAAGCCATCCCTCAACCCTACGGTACTTACCAACTACCGACCAGTATCCAACCTACCCTTTTTGGGTAAGGTTTTGGAGAAGGCAGTGGCGTGGCAGCTACAGGAAGTCCTGGATGAAGCGGATTATCTGGACCCTTTCCAGTCAGGATTCAGGCCCGGATATGGTACTGAAACTGCATTGGTCGCATTGGTGGATGATCTCTGGCGAGAACGGGATGGAGGTCATCCATCCGTCCTGGCTCTTCTTGACCTCTCAGCGGCTTTCGATACTGTCAACCACGGTATCCTTCTGGGAAGGCTCCAAGGATTGGGGATCCAGGGCACTGTGTTGGCCTGGTTCTCTTCATTTCTGAGGGGCCGGACCCAGTCGGTGTGGCTGGAAGGCGAGAGGTCCAGCCCTAGGCCCCTGCAATATGGGGTGCCTCAGGGCTCGGTACTCTCACCTCTCCTATTTAACATCTACATGAAGCCACTGGGGGAGATCATCCGTTCCCACGGGGTGAGGGATCACCAATATGCAGATGATACCCAGCTGTACATCTTGGCCAGTGGGGAGTCAAGCGGTGCAGTGGAAGTCCTTTCCAGGTCCCTGGAGGCTGTCAAGGTCTGGATGGGGGACAACGGGCTACAACTGAATCCCGGCAAGACTGAGTGGCTATGGGTAAGGGGTCCTGTGCTATCTCGGGAGTTGCCATCTTTGGTTCTGGATGGGGCAGTTTTGCCCCAAACAGACCCGGTGCGTAATCTGGGGGTCCTCTTGGACTCGCGACTACTGCTCGAGGAGCAGGTGGCAGCCGTGGCCAGGAGGGCTTTTGCACAACTTCGTGTAATACGCCAGCTGCGCCCACTCCTAGACCGGGACTCCTTGCTCATGATCACACATGCTTTGGTCACCTCCAGACTTGATTACTGCAATGCGCTCTACATGGGGCTGCCCTTGGTGACCATTTGGAGGCTGCAGCTGGTCCAGAATGCGGCTGCTCGGGTAGTGATGGGGTGCAGGCGTTATGCTCGTGCCTCACCGCTGCTTCAGCAGCTGCACTGGTTGCCAGTATGTCTCCGGGTGCAATTCAAGGTGCTGGTTATTACCTTTAAAGCCCTATATGGTAGTGGGCCAGGATACTTAAGAGACCGCATTGTCCCAAGAACATCTGTCCATCCCACCAGGGCGGATCGGCGAGGCTCTCTTATTATTCCATCAGCTAGAGAGGCGCATCTCTCTAGCACCAGAAGGAGGGCCTTCTCCGTGGCCGCCCCGGCCCTTTGGAACCTCCTGCCAACTGAGTTATGTCTACAGACAGACCTCCTGCCCTTTCGGAAGGGCCTAAAAACCTGGCTGGCAGGGCAGGTGTGGGGCTCCAGGAATATGGGGTCCCATGTTGGGTGGCTGATCTGATGGGACAGCCACCCCTCCCTCACTCTTTTAAACTTTTTAAATCTTTTTAACCTTTTTAAATCTTTTAGATTTTTGTAAATTCATGGTTTAATTCTTTTTTAATTGATTTTTAAGTAATTGTGAACCTCAAGGTTTTAATTTATGAATTTTCTGTAAGCTGCCTAGAGTCAGGTTCGCCTGATTGGGGCGGGATAATAAATCTAAATAAATAAATAAATAAATAAATAAACAACAGAACATCTCAGACAACCCACCAGTATATCCCAATTGAACAAGCAGGATTTAGACCCGGAAGAGGTTGTGATGAACAGGTTCTTGCAACATTTACCCATATCGAAAACGGCTTAAAGAATAAGATAATGAATACACGTGTATTCCTATATTTAACAGCTGCTATGACTCCATGTGGCGAGACAAACTCCTCCTCAAATTCATCAGTATCGTCCACAGTCTAAAACTTATTACATTACTCAGTAACATGCTAAGCAACAGACACTTCCAGATATTTTCAGAAGACTCTAATAGTAGAGTATTTACAATAAATGGTGGTCTTCCCCAGGGTTCTGTGTTGGCTTCTTTATAATTTAACTTGTACACACATGACTTCCCAAATACTAAATCTAGGAAATTCATCTATGCAGATGATATAGCATTTTTGGATCAACACCGAAGCTTCACTGGGACTGAATCAGTTCTTTCATCTGACTTAAAGATCTTGGACATTTACTTCCATCAGAATTGTATCAGACCAAACCCTCAGAAAACTACTGTGCCAACTTTTTAATCTGTGGACCAGAAATGTGGGGTATAAACCAGCTGTATCATTCAGAGGAGAAAACCTGCAATTCTGTATTAACCCCATGTACCTGGGAGTATCCCTAGATAGATCTCTCACCCACAACAGCCACCTCTTTGGCAGCGAAGATCAAAACCAGAAACAACATCTTACAGAAGCTAGCAAGTACTTCTTGGGGTGCCAGCGCTCAAGTTCTTAGATCTGCTGTCCTAGCATTATCATATTCTGTCAATGAATACTGTTGTTCCTCTTGGCTTAATAGTGCACACACAGGACTAATTGACATATGAACCAGGCAATGTGTATCATCACAGGCTGTATTCAACCAACAAACACCCACTGGCTCCCTGCCATGAGCCATATCTCGCCGCCACCACTAAGAAGATCACTGTCATTATTAAACCTATGGATAAAAAAAGTAAACAACCCTCCCCTCCCAAACCATGCTGCTATAACTGCCCCCTCAGCCCAACAATTAAAATCTAGACACCCTGCTTGGCACACTGCAATTAACCTACAGAATAACTGTTTCAATATCTCAGAGGCCTGGATGGATCTCTGGCAACACTGCACATGCACACCAAGTGATTGGTGTGCATACGCGCCTACAACACTTGGCATGCATACGCGGCCTCCTTGCTGTCTTCCCAAGCGGGGAGGAGGAAGAGAAGCTGCTAGCCTGAAGCTCCTATAGCCTGCTCCCCAGGGTAAGTGACTCACCTTTGGGTGTGGGGTGCGGGTGTGTATTTTAATGTGTATTTTTATGTGTTTTATGTGTATTTAATGTGTATTTTATGTATTTTTATGTCTATTTAATGTGTATTTATTTTAATGTGTATTTTATGTGTTTTATATGTATTTTTATGTCTATATAATTTGTATTTTTATGTGTACATGACCAACTTTGGCCCCGCCTACCAGGTCACATGGTCCCACCCATGACATTGGCTCCACCCACAACATTGACCTCACCCACAACAATGGCTATGCCCACATCAGTGGCTTTGCCCGCAAATTAGGCTCCACCCACGGTGTGGTAGTAATTTTTTTGACATCCCACCACTGCCCTTATCCATTCTATTATCGAGCTCTGGTCACATTCTAAGGTCCAAACTACTTCCTTCGCATTGGGTGCTACCTCACTTCAAAGCTCTGATTACCTCTTTCAACAGTTTCCAAGAGGTTTTAACTAATTTTGGGGTAAGGTGAAGCCTTGTGGGATGACATAGACCAGTGATGGCAAACCTTGGCACTCCATGTGTTCTTGGACTTCATTTCCCAGAAGCCCAAGTCTTAGTGAATCCACACAAATGGGTTTAATGCTGTGCACAGTAAACCCATTTGTGTGGATTCATGGAGACCAAAGGCCCTGTTGCTAAACAGTGCTCCTCCAATGACCTTTTCAAATCCATTCTAGCACGAAGGAGGAAAAGCACAATAATTCTGTGCAAAGCCTCATATATACAGTGCACAAATCTCCTTATTTCCTTTTCCGTTCCTTTTCTAGTTCTTCCAAATATTGAATGTTTTCAAATGCAAGCCTTCCTCAGTTCTCCTTTTCTTCTTAGTTTCTAAAATACAAACACTCAAGCACGACTTCAGCAGAAGGAAAAAGAATGTTTACTTATATGGTTAGTGTTTGAAAAAATTGTCAGGCAGATGACAAAAAAGTATAGCATAGCAGCTGTTTATCTTGGTTGGAAAAATGCAGGAAGAACAATCTCTCAAGCAAGTGACGGTTACAAGAGGGTACTGGGTTATTAGTGTTCTGAAACTAACATTTTGAGTCAGAAAGACAACTGAGCAGTCAGACAGACAGTCTAAAGTTTAAACTAAACTAGCAGTACAGTAATACCTCATATAACATTAGTATCGAATAACACGAAAATCGCATAACATCAAGGAATCTGGGGGGAAGAATTGCATCAGATAACATTAAGATCCTATGGGATGCTTCAGATAACAACCGCGAAAGCCTGTGTGGTTACAATGTATCTCTATGGATCCCATAGAGGATCAGATAACACGAAAAATCATATAACACGAAGACTTGTGGAACCAGGTTTTAGTGTTATATGAGGTTTTACTGTACTAAAGTATCAGTACCAGGACAACACACAACACAAACAGGGCTTAGAGTGGAAAGATAGTTACCGTTGAAGGGAAGAAACATTTAGCCTGGTGATCATTACCATCAAGTGCTGGCCCTTCTCATCTTCCTGTTAGTGTACAAAACAAGCACAAGCATGATGGGATTGCCTGTTGAAAGCTCAACATTAATTAGGGGTTGTGCAAATACCATGTGACCATTTTAGGGGGGGAAGGGGTCGACCAAAAGTCACAAAAAGTCACGGGGGGGAGGGGGTTCAGCGTGAAGTCATGTGACTCCAAAATTAGCATTGCTTTTTGCATCCAGCTGGCTATAGATCTATCTTCAAACCATGTGATGGGGGGGGGGGAGTCAGTCAAAGGTGATGGAAAGTCACAGAGAGGGGTGTATGTCAAAAAGTGGCCTATTTTAGGTCATGTAGTATTTGAAAGAGTCCTTAACTAACTAACCCATTTTCACTCAGGCTCCAGTGGTGCTATAGCTTACTAGTTTAGTGCAAAGTTGTTTGACTGTTGTATTTATGCAGAGCTCGTACACCATGAAGCCAATGAGAAGACTTTGGAGAGAACAGGTTACACGTGGTCCTGTTGTGTTGGTTGCAGCGAGGCAGGGAATGGAGCACTGGTCTTCTTACTGTATTGGTTTTGGAAAAGGCTCCTTGTGAGTTGTGATGACTCTTGCATAAGTTGGAAGAGCAGTATATCTCTGCTTTCTATAGCCATTTGGTCCAGAAGCAATTCTGCCCCCCTCCACTTCCAAGCCTGTAACATCATAAGAACTTGTGACATCAGGTTCTATCTTCAGATTTTGACTGAATTCTCAGGGAACGCGGTACTAGTAACTTGGCAACAACTCCATTGGCCATTTCATGAACAGAAGCTAGATGAGACAAATGTGGACCAAGATAGCTCTTCTTATGTATCTATATGCTTGCCCTCTCTATGAAATCAAGGAAGAGGGAGCTAAAATATGTCAAGTATTAAAATTTTGTTCCCTTGCCATTCATACAGATATGATTTTTGTAAGTGCTTATAGAATTATGTCTTGAGGTTATGTAACGCAGTTTTTAGCAACGATCATAAAACATTTAATAAGATTGCCTCGATGAATCCATATTTTTAGAAAAATCAACATTCTTGTCCTGAGCAAAAATTTTTGCAAGTATGTCAGCGAGCTTTCCACAAGTAACAATGTATAATTTAAAGCCTCTCCTCCCATGGTCTTTAATCACTGTTTTCTTTTCTCCCCACTTTGCCTGCTTGCCCCTTTTATCTGTCAGTGCTCCCTGATGGAATGAGAACTGACAAGCTGTAATTTTATTTTCTCCTTGAAATTCTGGTTCTGAATTGATAGAGAAGATTTAGTTCCAAGGGCTGCTCAGGATTAAAAGATGACTCATTTGGAATGCTGCATATAAAAGGAGCTATGGGATGTCTCTTGTTTTTAGGAAAGATTTCTCGTAAACATCCACAGCTATCCTCAGGGCTCATACTTCAAAGGCCTCATCTCAGGTCTTGTTTTTGTATTTTTTAAAGTAAGGGCTGGTCCATCTTTTTGAATGGTATCCAGACATGCCTTTTGTAGCCCTTTTCTGAGGGGAGAGGGTCAACCTTTTTCAGACGATTCCCATGTAAGCCGTACCCAGTACATAGACTGGTGAGTGCCCAAACAGACTGGAGGGGCAAACTCTTTTCTGGGGGAGGGTGGAAGTGCTCCCATTGGGCTGCTGGGCAGAGGGGCGGGGCAAAGTCTGTGCTGGGGTGACAATATTCATGCCAACAGAGAGGGCTATGCATGCCCTCTGTGGTACGTGTGCCATAGATTCACCACAACTGACCTGGATGCTGAGAATGAATGACATATATGGGAGCTTTGCAGCTGTCAAAGGATGCTTCTGGTGTAAACATCGGCATATTAGATAGTGGAAACTTCCCCAGGGCCAAAGGTCTAATCCTCAAGGCAAGACAAGAGGCTGATATCTTAGTTTATCCTTGCTGCTGCTGACCTGAAGTGCTGTGTGTTTTGAAGGGCATTTGCCCTCTCCTCTTAAAAAAGGGAGATGAATTTGACTTGATGGAATTGGTCAACCTTCCAGCAGTATCATTCTGTGCTTTATGTGTCATCATATGATTAATGTTTCCAGAATGTTAAAGGCACTGGTGCAGAGAGTTACCTATCTTTATCAATTGGCTGGTCTGACCTCAAGTAAAGCCAATTTTTTTTGTCCTAGGACTAAGGACATCTCAGAACTTTTCAGCTGAGGAAAAGACTACACTAGTACCTCGGATAACGATGAGACTTGGTTCCATAAGTCTCATTGTTATCCGGTTTTTAACGTTGTGCGATGCATTGATCGCACAACATTTATAAAACAGTGGGTGCCTGCCTCTTTGGAAAGGGCAATGGGGATTCCATGAGTGGAATCTCCACTGCCCTTTCCAAAGAGGCAGGTGGGTGGCAGAGTGAGATCCGCTGCTTGGGTTGGGGGTTGAACTGGGTGCACACCTGTTCAACCTCCCCCCCAACCCAAGCACCAATTGCACACTGTGATCACAGCACCAGGGTAGGTCTGGGGAGGTAGGGAACAGCACTGATCGGGTCCCCCGACCTCCCCCGAGGTGGTAGAAGCTCCAAAGATCCCAAAATGGGGGGAAAACTTTCAATTTGTTGGCCCATTTCAGGCTCCTTGCTGCCCTTGCCACATCTGGGGAGGTTGGGGAACCTGATCCGTGCTGTTCCCGATGTTCCCTGACCTCCCTGGCCGCTGCAGTAAGCCAAAATGCTGGGATTCGAATCCCGGCATTTTGGTTTACTGCAGCTGCTGGGAAGGTCGGGGAACTTCAGAAACAGCACAGATCGGGTCCCCCAACTTCCCTGGAGGTGGCAGGGATGCTGGAGAGCCCAAAATGGGTGAAAAAAAAAGATTCATTTTGCATCGATATGCAATTCCAGCATTATCCGAATCAATCATTATCCAAGGTATTACCGTACTTTCCTTTCTCTGGACAGGTGGGAAGAAGTTTAATTTAGAGGTAGGATCAAGGTGTGGCATTAGCAGGCACATGTCAGTCTTTATAGACATTTGGGGGTCACTGCCAATCCCAGGAGTCTTCTTGCTCTGTCAGTTTGCTAGATTATTAGAGTGCGATGCAGGGATTTTCCTGTTGGGTAAACTAGCTCTTTCCCACTGCTCTTTCTGTTCATAGAGAGGAGTCACTGATGAGTTTCTGATGAGGGATGGAATACATAGCTTTGCACTCCTTTTTCTAGCTTGCAGGTTAGGTCAGGCTGAGAGAATGAATGGCCTCAGCACATCTAGTTCTGGTGGGGATTAGATACTGGACCTCCTAAATCCCAGATCAACACTTTAACTACTAAAACACATGCCCTCCCTTCACTAGCATCATGGTGTAATGAAGGCAACCATTTGTAGGCACACTTTCTAAGATGCTCTTCCAAATGGGGGAAGGCATATATGTATTGGAATATTGCTAACTCCAGGTATGGAGACACATGTGCTGTCTTGACTGGAGAGAGAAATGCAAACTGGATGTCTTTAATGAATTCCTTGTGGTTCTAAACTTAATTCCCTCTTGCAAAGGAAAATTGAAGCTTTGCGAATCTTTCCTTTCATTTTGTCTCCATGGATTTGTCAAAAAATGGGGCCACATATCACGCTGGCTACTTGCTTCTGTCTAACCATACTACATTAAAATTCATCTTATTAGCCCTTGAGGAGTCACGATTCCTCCGATGGATAATGTATCTTTTGCTCTCTGCATTCTGTCTATAGATTTTATGTCACCAGTGTTTTCAAGATGATTGAGGTACTACAGGATTTCTCCTAATAAAAAACGTTTTCCAGTTGGTCTCTGATGAGAAATACAAACAGGTTGTAAGAATTTGCTGGAGGGGGACAATCCACAATGATGGTGGACTAACTTGAGTTTTTGTGGGAACATCTGTTATAGACATATAGCAGTATTCACAAATCCCTGCAAAATTCAATACAAGTATAAAGTGGTACCTTGAGTCACAAATTTAATGCGCTCCAAGGAATTTTTCATGTTATGAAAAATTTGTAACTCAAATTTCCCATAGGAATGCATTGAAAACCAAAATTCATAACTTGAAACATGTTTTCCCATAGAAATGCATTGAAAACCAATTTGTTCCAGAAAAATTCGTAACTCGATCCATTATTTTCGATTGATTTTCATTCATATTGTGAAAATTTTGTAAATTGAACCATTTGTAACTTGAGGTACCACCGTATTATGATAGCCAATTCAGGCTCTAAAAATTAGATAACACAAGTGATTTTAGTAAACTGCTGCTCTTTTTGATTGGAATTTGTCTAATATTAAGCAGTGCATTAATAGAAGCAATTGGGAGATAAGGTATTTTACAATATGTATATTGGGTGTAGAGAAGGGGTGGCCAACCTTGGTGTCCCAGGTGTTCTTGGACTTCAGTTCCCAGAAGCTCTTATCAGCAGGTGTGCTTACTTGGCCTTCTGGTAATTGAGGTCCAAGAAAACCTCAGGCACCAAGGTTGTCCACCCGTGGTGTAAAGGTAGAAAACGTGTGGCCTTCTAGATATTATGGGACTGCAATTCCCATTGTCCATTAACCTTAAGTATACTGGTTAAGGCTGATGGAATGGCCACAGCTTTCCTCCCTTGCTTTAGATAGAATAGGACAGAATTTGTGAGAACTTTTAAGAACATTAAATGAATGTGATTTTAATGTAATTTTAAATAACAACTGGATCTAGAAGTACATGGCCAGTCTCTTGTTCAATACTCTTGATCTTTTAGCAAGTCCACCTCATGTGAAATAAATTTGGCCCTTCACATTCAGATGTCCAACACTGTATGTTGATCAAAGTATATACCAACTGTGCCTATACCAACTGCCAGGGGAAGAAGAAGCCAGGGCAGGATGAGGACTTTGCTGTCCCTCCCCCTGTGCCTATACCAACTGCCAGGGGAAGAAGAAGCCAGGGCAGGATGAGGACCTTGCCGCCCCTCCCCCTGTGCCTATACCAACTGCCAGGGGAAGAAGAAGCCAGGGCAGGATGGGGACCTTGCCGCCCCTCCCCCTGTGCCCACCCCAACATATTGTAATGTAATGTATTGTCTGTAAGCCGCCCTGAGTCGCCACGGTGAGTGGGCGGCAATATAAATTTGAACTAATAAATAAATAAATAAATAAATAAATAAATAAATATATGCAACTCATTTTATTTGGGAAAAGGTACTATGGGTACTATGGTACTGCAGTTGCTCAAGTGGTTAAGATGCTGAACTCAATGACTGGAAGGTCAAAGTTTGATTCCCAAGTACTGCACATGGAGTGAACTCCCGTCTCTGTCCCAGCTCCTGCCAACCTAGCAGTTTGAAAGCAAGACATTGCTTTCAGTGGGAAGGTAAACAGCCTTCCATGTTGAGATATGCCTGCCACACATACTCAGACAGTGTTCAGTGTCTTCTAATACCAGTGTCTTTGGCTATAAACAGAGATGAGCACTGAACCCTAGAGTTGGATACGACTGGCTTTTGAGCAAGGACAACCTTTAGAATATATTTACCTTACTAAGGGTATATTTAACAATGACAGTTCTTATAATATATTTATTAATCTCTAACAATATGTTCCCCAAGCTGATGATGTCAAGGTACTTTGGGCTTCTGTTTGTACAGTATTAGTTCCGGCTAGCATGCCCAAATGTCAGAGAGCTTCTATCCAAACTAACTGGCAGTTGGTTACAAAAGGTTGCTCTAAAATTATATATACCTTTGAATAATTATGTGCCCCAAAGCAAAACATGGTTTCATTTTCCAGTCCTCTGTACTTCCTAAATGGGCCAAATCCCTCTAGGTTGGAACTTAACAAGTTATTAAAACTGCTGTCAGCTAAGAAAGGTCTCATGCTAATACTTGGTTGTAGAAGATGCACTCTGCAGAGACCTTGGAGTTGTCACTTATAGATGTAAATGACATCAGTATTTCCTTCCTTTGCAGTGGGTGACACCGGTAATGATTCCCTGAGCAAATTATTTAGACGAGTCATTAGAGTTTCTATATTTGCAGGGAAGAGTCATGTCTGCTTCTCAGACTAGTCTCTTTTGTCTCTGCAGGGACTCTCTTGAAATGAAAGCAATTCGATCTAAAGAGGGAGGGTGGTGAAGTTTCTAAGCACCTCAGCAGAATTTTTTTTCTGTCAGAAATGTCTGGTGGTTGAAGAATTTCCTAGGACTGGAATTCTCTAGCTTTATAACACATTGGTCCCATTAGCAGAGAATTGAGCTGGCTCCTCACTGACTAACCTCTATTAAATTCATTAAAATATTCATCTCTGCGTTAAATGAACATGGCACTGCTGCTATATTGAGTGCTTCAAAGCAGATTTTTAATAGCAGGAAATCTCCACTATTATTATTATTATTATTATTATTATTATTATTATTATTATTATTATTATTATTATTATTATTATTATTATTATTATTATTATTATTATTATTATTATTATTATTATTATTATTATTATTATTATTATTATTGGCTTTGAGATATATTTTCAGATCATGGATTGTCTTATCAAAATTTTGCAGCTTTTCAATATGCTTTTTAAAAAATTGTATAGAGGTGAGCAGTGGTGGGCAGCAACCGGTTCGCACCTCCCGGGAGGGGGGTAGCAAAATTGGTTGGTATCTGGGCAGGGGGTTAGTGAAATTGGGTGGCTACGCCCACCTCCCTGCCCTGCTCCACCAGGTTTTGTCCCTGCAAGTGGTTCAAGGTCTCGCTTGCTCAAAAGCCAGTCATATCCGACTCTAGGCTGCAGTACTCATCTCCATTTACAGCCAAAGAGCCAATGCCTGTGTTTGCAGATGTATACATGGCCATATGGCAGGCACAACTAGATCACCCATGATGCAGGCTCCGCCCATGGCTTAGGCTCAACCCATGGCATAGGCTCCGCCCAGGAAATAGGCTCCATCCATGGTGTGGTAGCGAAAATTTTTGCCGCCCACCACTGGAGATGAGTGGTTGTTGCTGTTTGGCTATTAGTAAATGTGTGCTACATGTTAAAATCATAACTGGATCCCTTTGTTCATTTGTAAGCCAGATATGTAATTTGTAGGCAGACATTGATTTGAGAATGGTAGTGGCACATGCCTCCATTTGTATCACATGTTGTGGATTTGGTTGGGTAGAAAAGTGTACACACAATCACACACACAGAGAGAGAGAGAGAGAGAGAGAGAGAGAGAGAGAGAGAGAGAGAGAGAGAGAGAGAGAGAGAGTCAGCGTCATCAATGCAAGACTGGGTGTTTTGAAGGGAAGAGTATTAAATGTGGCATAGCCCCATTGCTAGGCCAATTGTGAGGAGAAACAATGGAATCCAAATAACTTTTTTTTAAAACCCCAAATGAAATAAATTATCATGTTTGCTAGTGTATGAGACCCACTATCCCCCCTTTAAAATACACTGAAAAGTTGGAGCGCATCTTGTACTGTATATAGTGGCCTGTAGTAGGCTATTTTGGTAATAATGGGGTGCGTCTTATACTCCAATGCATTTTATACGCCAACAAATACACTAAGTATGTCATTAAGTCCTAGCCATCTGTTTAAAACTGGCAGTGACTTATTAATCTGCTTTGCCAGGAAGGCCAAAGGCATTATGCTGCCTGAGGCAGAAAAACAAACTGTGGTCCCTATCCCAAGTGAAGGTGCATAATAGCCGAGGCTCTCCATTTTATAATGGTTTCCAAGGCAGGAATTCCTGTTAGACCCTCCATCTGGGTATAAAAATTCAATAAAAGCAAATTAAGCAATTAACAGTGTCCAATGCACATGAAACAAACTTAAGTTTGCCATACGTTCTGGAAAACCGGGATTGTCCCAGATTCAAGGTCGGAAAAATTGTCCTGGCCGGTTCAGTATAAATCACGTTAAAGTCCCGGATTTTTAACACTTACTGATTGTGTATTATAACACACCATTGAAATAAATTCAAACTCTCATAATCAAATGAGTGATTTCCTGCTACATTGGAGTTGGAGTATACTTGGAGACAAATCTTAACGTCCTCGCCTCACACCACATAAGTGTGACCAGTGTGTTTCCTGGAACTGAGGACATTAACAGTTGACCATGACATGACTTCTCAGAAGTACAACAGATCATCTTATAGTAAGAATTAACTGTTGTAAATAAATTCATTTATATATTGATATATTTAATGTGAAAGTGTTTTATAGCTGTCATTATATTATGTTTATTTTAAAAAAGGCAATTTTGTAGATAACCCATCCATTTTTGTCAAGTATACTGTCCCGATTTTGTGGGAGAGAATTATGGCAACTCTAACAACAAAATGCCACATTCTGGTTAAGGTGGGTGGGGAACAATTCTGATTTTGGGGCTGATTTAAAATAAAAATACAATCATGAGACTGAACAACAACTGAACACCAGTCATTGCTTCGCTATTATGGAGATAATTAAAGAAAGTGTGGCATTTATCCTGTTGCCATCCTTAAATGTCAGAAGATGTTCCCATGTTTCTCTCTCTAGTCCAGACAAGAGGACTGGGCTGGTTGTCACTACCTGGCCTCTTTAAACTGTCAGATGTTTATTTTATCCATTGGGAAATGTTTCTCTGTGTTGGTTCCTCCTTTTCAAATCCACTGAAGCTGCAGCTTCACCATGATACCAATTCCTTTAGTAACACAGGCCCTTGTAAAATCACAGGTGAGAAAAGAACGCCCAGCTTCTGCTACCTGGAGCAACGAGGGCTTCATGGGCTAGATGAATTGACATTGGGGGCCAGATCTGGCCCATGGGCCATAGTGAATGGCCCTCTGAACCACATGACTGTCCCACAGCCCAAAATGTTTGGGCACCCTTACTATGGGCGATAAAGTAAGGCAGAGGAAGGATCTGCACTCCTTCCTCTCCCAGTATTGTGGCTACTTTCCTGTAAATTGCCTCTCCCTGGGGGCGGGGGGAGCTGTTTCCCTGGGTTCACAAATCCAATTTAGGCTTGACATGTGTAAATTCTAACTCAGTGATGAATTAGAAGTGACAAGGAAAAACTGGCAAGAAAAACAACACAGATTTAATATATGACGATGAGTTATATGACCTTCCACTGTGATCGCAATATTCTGGGCAGCTGAACTGAGTTTCCTTTTAGCACAGATATGACATAAAGAGAGGAGATGAGTGTTCAAAGGAAAAGTGGTAGGCTGTCTCTCTGCTATTGTCATTTTATTTTGAGAGTTTGGGTTTTTTTTGGCAACCACAGAAACATTAGCTGAATCCGTTGCTGAAAGGTATTAGAAGAACATCGGGGTGGTTATGTGACTGGTTAGTTCCACTGGGAGAATGGCAGGCATGTAAACAGAGGAAGTGGAAACTTGGACTCTTCAGAGACCTGCCTAGTTAGAAGCAGAGCATTTTTGCTAGAATATGCCCCTGATTGTATAAATTCCAAGGAAACACAGATGGAAGAGAGCAGGGTGGGTGAGTGGGAGTTCACATTACATTAAAACTCAAAAATAGAATTGCCAAATTAAAAGCTATTGTCTTGTATATTTTTTGGCAAGAAAATAACCTGCTAGTATCATTTTAGAAATGAATCCAGTCATCTGAGTATTTTTTACTACTGGAGTTTGGAAAGAATACATAACAAGAAACAATCGTCATCGGTTGCAACTTGATCCAAGTATTTTTATTTATTTATTTATTAAGATTTATATCGCTGCCCACTTGCTATGGCTAGCTGGTTCTGGGCCACATTTGCCCTCTGAGGCAAGCAGGAAAAATCTGCTGCCATGAATTTGTTTAAGGTGTATCATAGCTTGCCATGAAGTGATCTGGACACTATGATCTCGGAGCCATCTCCTGTGGCACATATGAAATGTGACATGCAGGATTTAACACCTGGATTGCAATGGACTGCCACAGCCTTGAGGATATGGACAAGGTGTGCCTTCACAGCCAGTAACATCAGGTGGATTTCAGTGGCATGGCACTTAAGCCAAATTTGCTGCCCCCGGTGTATTCTGGCTCCTGCTCCCTCTAGGGCTTCTGGGAATTGTAGTCCAAGAACACCCATAGCCCAAAAAGTGCCGCCCAGGGCAGGCCGCCCCCTTGCCCCCCCTACCCTACACCATTGTTCACAGCCAGTCCATCTGGCATGGCTTCTTCCGCATCCATGGCCATTAGGAATCAGAGTTCTTCCTCCACTCATATTGCCGTTGGGCCCAATCTGATGATTTCCAGTGGCATTTCCTCCACTGAGGGGGACCATCACCTCACCTAAAGGGGCTCCTCCACCCATAGCCATTGGCCCCTTTAAGGAGTCACGTTATTTACCACCACCCAACACTCAGTATTAAGTCACTGGCTGTACGGTCTACTCCATTATCATAGCTAATATTTGTTGTTGCTCAGCTAATATACAAATACTGTATACAAAAGAATATTTTATAACAAATAAGTATATCTCATTGAAGGCCAGTACTGAAATAAAATAAATTAGGGGAAAATATTAAAATGTTCACTTTCTCTATGTAACAGACTGGTTTCAAACCTATTATTAGCTAGTGTCTTTGCACAGTGCATTACACAATGGCCTTTTTAAAACTCTGAAAATATTTTCAGACTACAAGAAACAATAATACATGTAATATACTGTTTGTGAACATACTAAGGCTTTTCTAAAAATAAAACTAAAAGGCTGAAAATATTGTGTCGCTTTGATGGTAATGAGTAACATCTGCTTGTTCCTTCCAAAACAGCAATAGCAATTATACTTATATAATGCCGCACAGTGCTTAGTACACTCTCTAGGTAGGCTCTTAACATTGGTTGAGAGTATTTTTTATCATACAGTTTTTACACAACCTTTCACCGATAATGTCATAAAATATCTACCAGGTAGGTCTAGTTCTGTGTGAGTTTTGAACAAAGTGTGACTCTAGGCTACCAACATATACTGTCTACTTGGATGATGTTTAAGAAAAAATAATTTGAGATGTGTCATAGTGTATGACTCACATTTGGGAGATCTAAAGACATTTTCTAGTTTCAAGCTTTTAAATATAAAACAAAACGAAAACAAAACAACACAAAAGGGCTTGCAGATGTATACATGGGCACATGGCAGGCATGACTAGATCTCCCACAATGTAGGCTCCGCCCATGGCACAGGCTCTGCCCATGACATAGGCTCCACCCATGATGTAAGCTCCGCCCATGATGTAGGCTCCACCCACAGTGAGATAGCAAAAAATTTTTGCTCCCCGCCACTGATTCTAATTGATCAATTTGTAATTCAATTGAAATCGGTGCAGTCTATCCGTGCAGGCAACTACTGTACGTGGGATTTCAAATCCCTGCATTTGCAAAGCTGTAACTTGCAGTTTTCAGCATCAACAGCCCAGCCACAGTTCCACGGCTCTGCTGCCTAAAATGTTGACTTTGGTGCTCTGTTTGTGTCATTCCTCATTTCCCAAAGCATGTGCCCTCAATTCCCTTTGTCATATTTTACATAGTTTTTGAAAATACTTTTTTGGAACTGGCATAGTGCAGCAGTGTTTGAAAGAGGAGGAAATGAGTGCAATTTTTGACACCCATAGTAGAGACATGGCTCCAAGACCAGATTCAAAATACCTCCCCCCCCCGCCCTAGCTAGGCTCTTAAAATAAGCTACTTGTTGGCATTCCTAGTTGTACATCATGTAGTTTCTGACCTTTAAATCAATTTAAAATATGAGGGACCCACTTCAAATATAGGCATACCATATATACTAGAGTATAAGCCAACCCAAATATAAGCCGAGGTACCTAATTTTGACCTAAAAACCCAGGAAAATAGATTGACCCAAGTATAAGCTGAGGGTGGGAAATGCAGCAGCTGCTAGTGAGTTTCAATAATCAAAATACATGAAAATATGGTAAAATTAATTAAATTGTTGGTAATCCGGTACGGTCTTGGGCCCCTCGTGGTCACTGACCCGAGTATAAGCTGCATCCCCTTTTTGGGGCTCATTTTTGGGGCCAAAAAACTTAGCTTATACTTGAGTATATACAGTATATCAACATCTAGATGAGCCCTTAATGCAGCTAGGGCAACTTATTAAAAATTTCTAATGAAAAGAATCTCAAAATTATCTGTAGATTTGTTTTCTACTTGGCTTGCAAAGCCCAAGGCAGAAAATCATTAATTTGAATTTATTTATTTCAGTTTGTTCTGACAGCAAACCTAAGATGTTGCTTTACTAAAGGGAATAAGAGTGATTTCCTTTTAGTGAATGAAATTAGAATGGAAAGGAGAAAATGTCTTAAAATGGGCAGCAGCAGGAGGGAACAATGGTGCAAAATATACCAGTTCTCCAGCAAATCCCTTCCTACACCGTATTGGCCCCGACGTTATGGTCAGCAAGTCTCCTCCAAAAATGTATTTCCAGAAAGTCCTTTCTTTCATCCTGTTTCCAAATGCAGTCCATCATGTGTGGACTTGGATGACTTACAGTAAGGTGTCAGGAAAAGGGTTGACTGGAATTTCCTTCCCTTTTTATTTCAGAACAAAGAAGGAAGTGAAGCTGAAAGCTTATACATAAGAAGAAACAATTCCAGCTGGAATTCTCCAGCTTTTGAAAGTATCCAGTCCCAGTTGGCCAAAAGGTTGTATAGCTAAAGAAAGGAAGGGCAGGGAAAAAAGATTGTCAGAGAAACTAATGTTTAAGATCTTGATGTCTTGTATAAGAAGACAACGTTGAACCGAGAGCTGTTATTTTCTGTTGACTAATTAATTTGGATGGGGAAGTATACAGTGATGGAATGTTACCGGTTCAGACCAGTTTGCCTGAACCAGTATCACCCCATCAGGAGGGGTCGCCGGGGGTGGTGGTAACCCCCCGGGGCGACCGGTTCGGTTGCTTCTCTGGCCCCCCTCCAGAAATGTGTTTGACGCATGCACAGTTCAATTTTTTAGTGCGCATGCATCAAATAGAGGTTTGATGCATGCACACTAACAAAAGAACTGCACATACGTCAAACGGAGGTTTAACACATGTGTAGACATTTTATGTTATTTTTTGCTCCACCCACAACATCATGATGTCATGATGTTGGCTACGCCCACGACGTAATGACGTCACGGTGGGGTAGCGAAGATTTTGACAATCCACCACCCACCACTGGAAGTATAGGTAGGCACTGAAGTTCCAACAAACTATTTGTGGAATGCCTTGATCTTATCACTGGTAACAGGAGGTGGTGGAGGAGTAAAGTTCTTGTAAACTGTAAATTGTTACTAGCCAGAAGGATAGTAGAGTTTTGTTTTTGTTTTCAAGTTTTCTACCCTAAGTTTAAAAGTTACTGGGTTTTTTTTTACATATACTGTATGATATTGCACAAATATTGGCTGTAATCCCCTTCAACTTTGGGTACTGTAAATTTATGCCCAGTGGAACGCACACTCTGGTGTCTAGTCATGCCTGCTACATGTCCATGGAAACATCTGCAGACACAGACAGCGTTGACTCTTTGGCTAAAAAAAGAGATGGCCACTGAACCCTAGAGTTGGCTACGACTGGCTTTTGAGCAAGGGCAACCTTTACCTAATGAGGATTGTACTATTCAATTACACCATTGGTTATGTGGTTCCATTCATGACTATAGCGCAACAGCGATGCACAAGTGTTTTTGTGAATAGCACTCCTACTAGGTTGCAAGTTTAAGGCCTGATTCCAAGCTTTATGTTGTACACGTGGAACTGTGCAACAGGATTTCAGCCACTGTAATTAAAAAAAAAATCTCTCATCAATAAGATTGATTTTAAAAACAAGCATGAGAGGCTATAAAGAGCAAATGTGATGAGAGAAGGTGTGCAGAAGTGAATGCTTGCACAAATTAAAAAAACATTTATTTAGGAAATTGAGAAAATCCACAAGGATCAGACTAAAGGCCAGCCTTAAAAAGATGGCAGAAAAGTGCAAAATTTGTGAAGATTGTGGTACTTTGCCTTATTTTGCAACCCAGAAAGAAATGGAAAAAAAATACAAGGGCATAAACAATAAGACAACATTATGCAGATAATCTGTAAAAAGTGAATGAATAAAGTCTGGCTATTCTAAATTAAAATTGCTCAGAAAATCTGCAAAATATACAAAGTGCAGCAAGAAAAGAATTTCAGACACATATGGGGCAAGCATGACAGATCAATCTGGAAAACTGCTTTTTCACCATAATACTGTGTTAGTAATTACTTTGTTGTGTTTGTGATGAGAGGAGATTTCATCATGTCTTGATCTATATTAGGCCCAGGTTGCACTTTGCACACCTACAGTGATGGGTAGCAGCCAGTTCGCACCAGTTCACCAGTGTCCTGTAGCAGCTTTTGGGGGGAACCACCTCAGGGGCTTACGTTTTTGCTAGTTCCCCCACTGTGGATGCACACCTATAGTGCTCGGCACGCATGCGCACCTACAGCACTCTGCCTGCGCAGAGCATTGGGCAGCCACACACAGCCATGGAGGAGCTGGTGACTGCTGCTGAGGCCCTCGGTGGCCTCCTTGCTGTCCTCCCTAGCAGGGAGGAGGAAGAGCAGCTGCTAGCCTGAAGCTCCCTATAGCCTGCTCCCCAGGATAAGTGATTCGCCTTTGGGTGTGGGGTGGGTATATTTTAATGTACCTTTAATGTGTATTTATTTTTAATGTGTATTTTTATGTGTTTTATGTGTAGTTAATGTGTATTTTATGTGTTTTATGTGTATTTAATTTGTATTTTTATGTGTACTTATTTTTATGGGTTTTTTTCCTTTGGCTCTGCCCATGTCGCTGGCTCTGCCCATGACATCATGACATTGGCTCCACCCATGACATCATGACATCATGACATTGGCTCCACCCATGACATCGGCTCTGCCCACAGTGTGGTAGTAAAATTTTTGGTTGCCCATCACTGCACACATCTGCAGGTCATAGTGGTTTGGAAAGCTCATATAATTCAAGAAAAGCTGCTGGGCAATCTGTCTCTCTTGCATGTATTGCGAAAAGGCAGTTCTTACACCTATGCCTTTCCCGGTTGCAAATATCTTCCAATAACTTCCTCTTCACTGAATAAACATACAGTACCTTTATTGCTCTCATTTTGGCAGAATGATAACAGATCATTTGCCTTTCCATGCATTGGTAGCTCTAATCTAGAAAAGGAATGGCAATTTGCAGATAAAAAAATGCTTTCTGAGGTGTGTCTGGCTGATTGATTCACAGGCCAGGAATTTACTGGTGGAAAAGATCTATTAGTCATGTATCTGTACTCCCACTTCTGTTTATGCTTGACTGTTTTACACAATGTCAGGTTTGTCGTCAGCACCTTGTATGGTTGGCAAAATGCTGGGGACAACCATCTCAAGAGCCCCCAACACACAAACAATGATTTTATTGGCTTACTCTGATGCCGCTCCCAGCTTTCCGTCAACATTCTTATCGGCTTTTCCCCAAATGCAAAGATGTTACATTGTGGGAACGGCCCCAGAAATATGAGGAGGGAGGAAATAACCATCACAAAGTTGATTTGTCTCCTTTGAGCAGGAATATAAATTTGATTAATAAATAAATAAATAATAAATAAATAAATCTTTGGTAAATTCTGCTCCTTTGCTCCTATATATGGATGTACCCTGTGTATCTCTTTTTAAAATCTTTTACATATTTTATTAATTAAAACCTAAAAAAGAAGCACAATAATTGAGAAGGAAGTGCCACATAATTAGAAGTATAATAATAATATTGTTTAAAAAAGAGGAGCAAGAATGAGAGAGAGAGAGGTCTATAAAAGGCTCCCCAATACCTAAAATATAACTAGTAGTTGTCATCTATATGCAGTGATGAGATGTAACAGGTTCCTACCAGTTCGCCAGAACCGGTAGTAACTTTCCCCAGGGTCCCAGAGAACCGGTAGCAGCTTTTGGGGGGAACCACCTTCGGAGCTTACCTTTTCACTGGTTCCCCCACTGTGCATGTGCACCAAGCACTTGGTGTGCATGCACGCCTACAGTGCTTGGCGTGTATGCACGGCCTCCTTGCTGTCTTCCCAAGTGGGGAGGAGGAAGAGAAGCTGCTAGCCTGAAGCTCCCTATAGCCTGCTCCCCAGGGTAAATGACTCACCTTTGGATGTGGTGTGTCTGTGTGTATTTTAATGTATATTTAATACCTTTACCTATATTGACATACAGTACTACCATAGTTCCTAAAAAGGCCTGGAAGCCTGGCTTGGGGTTTTTAAGCAAAGTCTTGGAATTACCTCATCAATAAGCTACACCTGTGCTGTTCCAATTGTTGTTCCAATTGGAGAACCCTTAAGGAGGTACAGCTGTTTTACATTTACATTAAGGCATATTATCCTAGAGAACTGGTTAGACAAAGACTTAGTACCTAACTTCTTTAACTGTTGAAAAGTTGAAAAGTGTCAAAATGAAGCCATCTTGTGGTGAGTTCATTCTGTAGTTCCTTCCATCTGACCTAGTTTGAGAAAGATTAGCCAGAATAAGCTTTAAGCTCTGGTTTAAAAGCTCTGGTTGATTTGTGTTTGGGGTGGGTGGGTGTATTTTAATGTATTTTTTATTTAATTTATTTAGGGGTTTGTGTTGTGGGTGGGTTGAGGGGTGTGCGTGCGTGTGTGCGTGCTTATTTTTATTTTATTATTATTATTAATTTTTTTTAAAAAATTTCTTTGGCTCTGCCTATGATGTCATGACATCATGACGTTAGCTCCACCCACACTGTGATGACATCATGGTGGGGTAGTAAAATTTTTGACATCCCACCACTGTCTATATGTCATGGGTTCATATGTCAGTAACATTTCATAGCCCAGGGATTCTGAACCTGTGACCCGGGGGTCAGATGCGGCCCACATGTCCAAACTATCCATAAAAAGACTTCTTCCCAATTTTTAAGTCTGAGCTGCACTAGAGTGTTAATTGTAGTTCTCTTGGTATAGATATTATTGGAGGACTAGTGTCTGTTTTAACATGTGTGGTCCCAATAATTGCACACTGAGGAGAGCGAGCGAGCAAGCGAAATAAGCTATGAAATTTGTATTTTTAATTTTATTATTATTAAAACAAGACAACACAACACACACAAAGTATTTTAGCTGATTCTTGAAGCATAAGAAGTTCTATGGTTGCTTATGTAGAATCAAGAAAACAGATATTCCTTCTTTAAACATTGCTTATCACGCGGAGAATGGCCAGAGTTGGTAGGGGCAATGAATTTTTAAAAATGGAATTTTCACACTGATACAGTCTTTTGTAAATGCAGAGAAGAATAGGCAACTTTACACCTATGTCAGTGCCCTTCAACA
The DNA here is from genome assembly GCA_030440675.1 of Furcifer pardalis. NCBI lineage: Eukaryota > Metazoa > Chordata > Lepidosauria > Squamata > Chamaeleonidae > Furcifer > Furcifer pardalis. The sequence continues at coordinate 160,406,840 of CP126891.1, read as the reverse complement.
TATACTATGGAACCAGTGGCACTAGATACCTCAGTTGCTCTTGATGTTGCCTGTTATTGGGCAAAAAGTATTTGATATAGTTCTGACAGGAATGAAGAGGAATCAGCTTAAAGCAAATGTTTTATTCTCAAATTTGTTTTCCCATTATTTCTTCAGATAAATTGCATTTTTGTTACTTTTTTGTTACAGTTTGTGCTCATTTTAGTGCAAAATAACATTTTCCCAAGTTTTTTTTAAAAAAATTCTAATTCTATAATTACGAATTGTTATTGTTGTTGTTAGAAGGGGATGGCACAATGGACAAGGAGAGGTGAAGGAGTTGTGCAGGTTTATTAGAAATTAATAAAAGGGCATATTGCAAAACAAAGAGAGAGGGAAAGTGCTGTCGATACATTCTTAACAACCTCTTGCAGGTAGTCAAACATATTTTCCCTGCATTGCAGATCTAGGTTGTATGTGTAGTTTAAACAAAATGAACGGTTCTTTACCTAGAACCATTTAGTGAGTTTGTGGTGAAGTAAAATCTGAAACAGGAACATGCTGCTTCATTGCAGCTACAGTAATACCTCACGTTTACCTCGGATAACGCTAAAATCGCATAACGTTAAGTAATCTGGAGAGGATAATTGGATTGCATAACGTTAAACTCCTATGGGATGGATTGGATAACAACCGCTAAAGCCTGTGCAGTTACAATGTATCTCTATAGAGCTTTAACGTTATCTGATCCATCCCATAGGATTTTAAAATGCATCGGATAACACTAAAAATCGGATAACACCAAGACTTGTGGAACCAAGTCTTAGTGTTATCTGAGGTATTACTTGTATCTTTAGCTACAACTCTATGGAGGCTCTTGTATTATGCCTACTCAATGCCATTAAAAAAGTTTGCTATCTCAGATAGGGATCTCTAGGGCACTCCCTGAATGACAGTAGAGGCCCTCTCCAACTCATAAATGAGAATAGACTCCTAGTACCCACAGAACAGTGTTCTGCCTATGACAGGGAATTATTCCAAGGTGACTGAAGAGAAGTAGAAACATATATAGCTTGCTGCATAAACAAGTAGGTATGAACACTCATCACACAATTGATTATGTTGAAACAATAAACCACCATCCCTAATAATGAACTTTAAAATAGATGGACTGATAATAAAATTAAAGTAGCTGTGGGCATTCCTTTGTTAGACTGAACAAGCCATACTTCTTCTTTCTTCTGAAGCAGGGGTTCCCCACCATTTGAAGCTGTGGGGCGGGCCATGTTTTCTCAGTCAGCTTCGAGGGCTAGATGGCCATTTTGCCCTGCTTGCATGATGGGGTGGCCATTTTGTCCCAACAGTTTCATTGGGGTGGCCATTTTGTTTCTCAAATATCCATGGAGGGGTGGGTGGCACATGAAATTGCCCCAGAGGCCAGATCTGGCCTACAGACAGGCCTTAGGTTGGGAACCCCTGCTCTAAAGACTCTGCATTGCTTAGAGGCTGACTTATAAACTGGCAGTGATCATTTCCCCCTGAGGATGTGGATGCAGCTGTGCTTTTTATTTTTTTAGAATACAGAAAGGTCCAACAAATGGCACAAAAATCTAAAAGCTGTTTTCCTTCAGATAAGTCTCTTCTGTATCTGCTATTAATAGGCCGTTTGGCCTGTGATGCAGGGAGGGGATTTTTTTTTTAATATTTGTAGTAAAAATAAGCCCGGTTGTTGCCAGGTAACTGCATTTTTAATGATACCCAGCATTGAGGATGAGTTGAAAGCTGCCTTGAGGAAATAGTTCACTCTCTAGCTTTGATCACTGACTCACTGAAAAGGAACAGAAAAGCGTAAGGCAAAGCAAACTTTGGATGAAATAAATCTGTAAATTTAAAAGTTGGGAGGATGAGTTTCCTCCTAATAGCTACATTCAAATTCAATGAAGTAGGCAGCTCAGACTGTAAATGTCCCTTCATCTTCTCTACCCTGAGTGATGGAATATTGTTTTTTTTTTCAATGACTGAATAGGAAACATTATCTTATATGCTGGGGAGCTGTAATTATGTTCCTTGTGCTCACCCTCCTTATACTACTGACACACTGATTATAACTTCTATGCAACTTCAATGTACATAGATACCCAGTGGGTGTAGAATCAAGTCACTTGATCTGTATGGCACAAAAAAAAATACAGTATATCAACTGTGCTGTTCATGCTAATGCACAGACTTTGCTTCATATCCCCTTATGCTGATATTCAAGTCAACATGTTAATGTTGGTGTTGGTTGAGGAGACACTATTTATTTATTTATTGTTCACATTTGTACTGCTGCCCCCTCGGTGAAGCGACTCCGGGTGGCTCACAGATGAAGATATAAAAACATATACAAAAACCATTCCATGACAAAAAAAATCATTTAAAACCATAAATGTTAAAAACTCTTAAAAATACAGTTAAATATACCCTCATTCTGCCATCCCCAAGGCCCAGTCTAGGACTTATATCAGCCAGCGGGGGGACGTTTCCACACCGGCAGTACCCCACACGTGTTTTGAGGATTTTTCTGAAGGGGAGGAGCTCTGCCTGGAGATGGAACTCGGTTGGGAGGAGGTTCCAAAGGGTCGGAGCAGAGACTGAAAAGTCCCTCCTCCTGGTGCTAGAGAGGCGAGCCTCTCTCGCTGACTGGACCATCAGGGAGCTCCACCGGTCTGCTCTAGTCGGACGGGTTCAGTGGTGGACATCAGCAGGTTCGCACCAGTTTGCCAGAACTGGTAGCAGAAATTCTAGCTGGCCTTGCCCATCCAAGTTTTGAAACAAAGTAGTCCTAATTCAGGTGCAACGCAGGGCTTTCCCCCTGGCCATGCCCACCATACCATGCCCACAGTGTGGTAGTAAATTTTTTTTTTGAGCCCACCACTGGATGGGTTGATGTCCTTGAGGCAATGCAGTCTCATGATTTTCTATTCTTGCACTTCACATATTTCTTTACACCTCTCTCTCCTTCGACATCCTCCTAGATCAGGGATCTGCAAACTTGGCTCTCCAGATGTTCTTGGACTTCAATTCCCAGAAGTCCTGATCAGCAGGCATACTGACTTGGGCTTCTGGTAATTGAAGTCCAAGAACACCTGGAGAGCCAAGTTTGCAGATCCCTGTCCTAGATCTTTAGAACTAGAAGATGGCTGTAAAGAGTCACTATTGTTTTGGGTGTTTCTGCTTAAGGAAAAAAAAAGATGTGTTCTTTTATGGTTAGGATGGCTGAGAATTTAAAGAGGGGTGATGACGTGTTGCTTAATACAGGAACATAGGATGCTGTTTCATTTTAAGACAAATCTGACTTGGAATTAACAACTTTGAGTGGTACATGCTGTCCCCAATGTCAGGAAGGATTCGTTAGCAGCCAGAGCAAGAGATTCTGGTACTGTAATACTTTGGGGTACCTCAATCAAGTGTTAATCAGACCCAGTCCTATTTAGCTTGCAAAATCAGAAGCTTGGCTAGGGTTGCCCTAGATCTGCAGATTAGGAAGTAAAGTATGGCATATGTGTTTTTAAGCAACTCTTCTGTCTCTCAAGGAAGCACTCAATTCAGGCTGCAGAAAGTAGTAACCAGTGGTGGGCTACAAAATTTTTTACCACCACACCATGGGTGTGGTATGGTGGGCGTCTCCAGGGGGAAAGCCCTGTGTTGCACCAGAATTAGGACTACTTTATTTCAAAACTTGGATGGACGGGGCCAGCCAGAATTTCTGCTACCAGTTCTGGCAAACTGATGCGAACCTGCTGATGCCCACCACTGGTACTAACCCTACAAATGTCGTGGGTTTTTAAAAAGCAAATGACCAAATAGCCACATGGTAGAGTATTTTTCAAGAGACCTCTCCTTGTTCTCAAGTTACCAAAGCTGAAAACTATGCAAAACAACAGGACCAGATTGTATCTTTGCTACAGCTTGTCTTTGTCTCTGACATAGGATGCCTATTTTATTATTTATTTGTTTATTTATTTATTTAGATTTATATCACCACCCACTCGCCATGGTGACTCAGGGCAGTTTACAATCAGGAAAAACAATAACAAAACAACAACAACATACACAACACAAACAGCTAAAATCCATTCCTCCTTCCGGCCAGAGGACGTTAGTCTTTTCCTTCCCTAGGCAGATAGGGCCCAGGATTAGGAAGTGGGAGCTTCCATCTAAAAACCTTAAAAATTTAGACATTGATGCAACCAATTTTGTCAACAAAATGCAACTCAAGTTGTCCCAGTGACTCTCCAAGAGATATGTTCCCTGAGCTCTAAATGTGCTAAGCGAGGCCATGGAGCACATGCTACCTCCCAAGCTGTCTTCATAGTTTCTAAAGGTAAAGGTAAAGGTCACTCTTGCTTGAAAGCCAGTTGTATCCATTTCCATGGACATGTGCCAGGCATGCCTAGACACTGGAGTGCATGGAATGCTGTTTACCTTCCCACCAAAGTGGTACCTATATATCTACTTGTAATTTCTTGCTTTCGAATTGCTAGGTTGGCAGGAGCTGGGACAGAGACGGACCCTCACTCTGTCATGCAGCACTCAGGTCTTGAACTGCTGACCTGCTGACCTTCCAGTCATCAAGTTCAACGTTTTAACCACTTGAGCCACTGCAGTTTCTGGGGCTCCTCCCACAGACTCCTAAACTGCCAAAAAGCAACTCTTTTTAACATTTAACAAAACTAAACTAAAAGTGGGCTTCTTGCCCCTTTTGCTTCTGCTTTTTTCCCCATTTTGTTCCTTTCTAGGGATAGTATAGATCCCCCTTGGGTGTTGTATGGTGGAAGGGAGATATTGTTTCTTGGGGCCTCCAAAGTTGCACATTAAGCAGGCTTCCAAATGTCTTTTAAAATAATTCTGCTGACTAGCACTGTGCTAACATAATAACAGTGAAGCAGAGGGAATAAAATTGGACTGTCACTTATGTTTGGTCATATTTATGATGAGTTTTCTGCAACTTGAGCTCTAGTTGCTGGGTCAGGTTTTTCCCCCCATAGCCTTCAGCTCTTAGAATGTCAAGGAGGCACCCTGTCTCTATAATTTGGATACTGTCCATGGACTGCATTATCCCCCTTATTCCAAACAGTTGTTGGATATGAGCCAGAGATGTGGGCTCAGGTTCATTAGATAACAGGGCAAAGAACCATCTGGATTTATCACTTTCCAAAGGTGAGTCACATAGATTGCCTTTACCAATGCATGGGCATGAGGATTGCCAAATCAAAAACCTCACATGCTTTGATACCAGGCCAGTCCCCTGAGATGTCACAGGGACAGGGCAGGCATGATTTGGGAGGACGTCTGAGACTATGTTTTGGCCTACTGGTTATGGAAATTAGTACAAGGGCCCAAATCTGGGCAAAACCCAGCTTCCTAGTTTTTACAACATCTTAGGACTAATGCAGACAAAATATTCATGGGCAGCCTGGGAACAATAGCAATAGATGCCTAACAATTATAATGCTTGCCACCATTCCAAAACAAGCAGAGGTTTCAATGCTAGCTCACAAACAAAACCCAGAGATTCTCCTGTTCTGGCGCTGCTCACAGTGAGATTTGTATTCCCTGCCTGGAGATTTGAGGAAGTGTAGTCACCTGGGGAGGGCCAGTGTCTGTTTAAAAACTGCTTACTGCCAGATGCTGGCCCCTTACCCACCCGGCCTGAGGAGTGAGGAACACCGGGGGAGGGCTGGTTGCTGATTCAGGAGATGATGGTACCTTTGCCACAGTTGTCAATGTATGTGTTGGTCTTTTACGTTTTATTGCACTGTTACTTTTTATTGTATTATATTTTATTGCATTATTATTTTTATTGCATTGTTACATTTTATTGTATTGTTATACAGTTGTACCTCTCTTAAAGAGCATAATGCGTTCCACAGGATTGCTCTTTAAGTGAGTTTGCTCTTTAAGCGGAACACCATTGTAAATGACCAATTGGGGGGGGGGATTGCAAACACTGATTTATTTGTTAAATGAGTTTTTGGTTAATTTTATTTGTTAAGCGAAGCGACCATTCAGAGAAAATTCTGCTCTTTAAGCAAGTTACTCTTTAAGCGAAATGCTCTTTATGCGAGGTTTGACTATTTTATTGTACAGTGGTGTTTGATATGTTGTGATTTTTGTGACTATTGCATAATTTTTGTATCGTGTATTGATTATTGTTTATGTTATGGGCCATTTTTGTAGGATGTGTATTGTGTAATTTTTGTGTATACTGTATTATTATATATTGGATATTGTATCATTATTATTGTTAAGTGCTATTTCTTTTCTATTCTTTGGATTTGTATTGTATAATTGTTGTATATATTGTATTGCTGTATATTCTTCTAAGCCGCCTAGAGTTACTTTTGCGAATGAGGCGGCATAGAAATCTAAAAATTAAATTAAAAAATTAAATTCCTTGAAACTTCAGTGAGTGCCCAGAGATGTGGCAACCCTGGGCCTTATATTCATTCTGTGGCTTTGTATTACCAGCCAAAATATTTAAAAGTAGCATGCAAAACAAATATATAATACTGTAACAATTAAGTGCTATCAAGTTACCCTTTCAATGGTAATAGGATATTCGGGGGTGGGGATGGGGTCTTAGCTCTTTCTGAAATAATATTTCAAAACCACTCATGTACTAGTTTTACAGGAAGACAGTTTGCAAAGATTACTGAGACTCTATGATTAGAAACAATATTCTTTCTCTTGATCTTACCTGAAAGTTGATGCATCTTGCAATGCTTGACAATTCCTCATTGAGGTGTCTTGCCAAGTCAGCCTAAACAGATGAGAATGACAAATTTAGTGATTAGTCTTTACATCAGTGGTGCAAACATAATGGGGCAAATAATTCATATATCTATGATTTATGGAGGTTAGTTGTTGTTTTCTGGAGGATTTTACTGTAGAAGGCACTGTAGCTAGTGGTTATTATATTTCATAATAAAGTTGCTGGATTACCAATACAGTCAAACCTTGAGATAAGAACAACTTGATTTAAGAAAAACTCAACATACATTTGGAAATATCAGGGGGGAAAACAGGTTTGAGATATGAATTTTTAATAGAATTTGTTTTGAGATACAAAATCCAATGCAAATTGTTAAATTTCTATGGGAAATTGCATTCAATGCATTCCTATGGGAAATTCAAAATAAGAATTTTTCCAGATACAGTACTGTACAACCAACCTCAAGGAACAAATTAAATTCATATGTAGAGGTTAGATTTGTATCTAATTCCATGAGAATTCAGGCTGAAACTTGAGATGAGGGGACAGACTCTTGTAATATCACAGGACGGGCCCATGTGATGGCACAGAGATGGAGCAAGCAAGGTTTGGAAAGGATGGTTTTCCTGAAGGCTTTCTGCCATCGCTGCTAGGGCTCTCAAATGAGAAAGCTGTTGAATCATGATTCTGGTGTTCAAAAAACAGGCTTTCTTCAAATGGCAAGCCGAGTTCAAAAGAAAGGTGCTAAAAAGTTAGGAGCAAAGGCAGAGAGCCAGCCAGTGCTTCTTCTTGTGGTCCTTGCGTGACTGTAACAACAATGAAACATCTACATGTAAAGCCAGTGAGCCCTGGTGCCAGGCTGGAAGGGGTTTAGGCAGATGGCTACATTTGCTTCATGCCCCAAAATAATACTTTCTCATTATCTAACATTGCCTGCCTAAACACCTAAAGAAGCATAGGAATTCCTTGAGATTTCAGCAGGTGCCTTGAGATCTGGCCTATTTATAACTATTTCTCATATAGATGCTTCCCACAAAGAGCACTATATTGGAAAAGAGCTTCCATGCCAACGGCATACTTTCTCAAATGTGTAAGTTTAGAAGGGCAGCTAGCTTCAATGCTTATAAAAAAAGATCTCTGAATTAGATCAGTCAGGAATAGGGTTGCCATACATCCCGAAAAACTGGGATTGTCCTGGATTCAAGGTTGAAAAAATTGTCCCGGCCAGTACAGTAAAAATCATGTTAAAGTCCCGGATTTTTAAAATTTACTGATTGTGTATTATAACACACCATTGAAATAAATTCGAACTCTTGTCATCAAACGAGTGATATCCTGCCTCATTGGAGTTGGAGTATACCTGGAGACAAATCTTAACGTCCTCGCCTCACACCACCGCCCGATAAGTGTGATCAGTGTGTTTCCTGGAACTGAGGACGTTAAGAGTTGACCGTGACACGACTTATCAGAAGTACAACAGATCATCTCACAGTAAGAATTAACTGTTGTAAATAAAATTCATTTATATATTGATATATTTAATGTGAAAGTGTTTTATTTTGTTGTTGTTCAGTTGCACAGTCAATTCCAACCCTTTACGACCCCATGGACCACTGTCCGCTAGGCACTTCTGTCCTCCACCATCCTCCTCAACTTACTCAGCTCTGTGCCCATTGTGTCTACAATACCATCTAGGCATCTCATTTTTGGCCGCCCCCTTCTTCTTTTGTCCTCCACCTTTCCCAGCATCAAGGCTTTCTTAAGTGAATCCTCTCTTCTCATTTGATGTCCAAAGTACTTTAGCTTCATCTTTACTATTTGACCTTCTAAGCAGCAGTCAGGGTTAATGTCTTCTAACATTGACCTATTTGTTCTCCTCACTGTCCAGGGGACTCTCAAAACTCTCCTCCAACACCACATCTCAAAGGCATCTATTCTTCTGCGCTCAGCTTTCCTTATGGTCCAGCTCTCACAGCCATACTTTGCCACCGGGAATACCATTGCTTTGACTATATGAATTTTTGTTTGCAATGTGATGTCTCAACTTTTCACTATGTCCCCCAGGTTTCTCATCACTTGCCTCCCAAGAATCAGTCATTATATTATGTTTGTTTTTAAAAAGGCAATTTTGTAGATAACCCGCCCATTTTTGTCAAGTATACTTCCGTCCCGGTTTTGTGGGAGAGAATTATGCCAACTCTAGTCAGAAACCATATACAAATAACATTTTAAGAAGTGAAAGAAACCAATCCTTGCTTTGCTCACTGAATGGAAGCGATGAACATTACTGCTGCTGTCCTTAATGGTGATGTTGTGGCAAATTGCACAGAAAGCTTTTCTCAAATAGGAAAACCCTCCAAACCTGTTGAATATATTTTCCTCAAAGTCTCTGTAATGAAAAAGCATTTTGCCCAGAAAGCACTTCCCCAAAAGACTGCCTTAGAATATCTGGTTTTCTTTTTCTTTTCTTTTTTTGAGGAAAATGTTCCATAGAAACATTTACCATAAATGTCATCATTTGCAATGAGAAACTGGGAGCACTTCAAAGCTGGAAGTGCATTTTAAGGTTGGTTAATTTTCCTAAGAGCTACTAATATTTTGCCTATTCAGAGCTCACTTAACATTATAAATGTGGAATATTTACTGTTCTCCTCCTTCCCCAGTATGCAGTTCTTATAATCACCACCACTTTCTGCAGAATTTTATCTCATTTCAGTCTTCTCCACAAGTTTTACCAACAGCACAACCCTAGGCATATTTCTCTGAAAGTAATTGCCAATGAATTTTTAAAAAAATCACACCCAATGTAAAGATTGCATATCAAAACTGCTATCCCAGTTAACTGCCTATAATTCTTGTACTGTATATAACTCTACTGTCTTATGTACACCATGAAAATTAGAGTAGCTGGAGAGGCATAAAGAAGGACGGTTTCCTTACTGAAAATATATGGCAAAGCTCATGTGCCCATTTTAGGAACGGGAAGGGGAAAGCTAATCCTATTTGCTGGACCTTTTATTCAGACAGGTAGATAGTGTGTTTCTAGCTGCTGGCAAAGACACCACAAATGTTGCAAAGTAAATGGAATATGCCAACAGAATATAGTGTCACAGGTCCATAGCAGACAAAGATCCATTAGAATTAAGCTGTGCATTTTTAAGTACAACATATACCCAGAACATATTTAATAGAACTGTGTTGAACTTTCAGAATGTAATCCTGATACCGTACAACCAAATCATGCTACTGCTTGCATGATTGCTTTGGCATTGCCACTTACCACCTAGCAGAAGACACTGGGGTGTGCATGTGTGTGGCTGTGGGTGATTTCACTTTCTGCACATCAAGTACAAATACTTATCTAAGAGAGCGGTAGAGAAAATGTGATCTTCCATGCACAATTTTGTGATTATGTTGAAGGTCTTGGCTTTAGACCAGGGGTCCCCAACCTAATGCCTGTGGGGCAGATCTGGCCCATGGTGCCATTTGATGTGGTCCCCACCCCTCAAAGGGCATTCAATAAACAAAATGGTCACCCCTTTGGAGCTCTTGGGACAAAATGGCCACCCCCATCATGCAAGTAGGGTAAAATGGCCATCTGGCCGTTGAAGCTTACTGAGAGAGTGTGACCCGGTTCACCGCTTGAAAAGTTTGGGACCCCCTGCTTTAGACAGTAGACTTCATTGTGTTCAGGATGGAGGATGGAAACATGCAACTATACAGTAATACAGTGGTATCTCGCTTAAAGAGCATAATGCGTTCCACGGGATTCCTCTTTAAATGAGTTTGCTCTTTAAGCGAAACACCATTGTAAGTGACCAATTGTGACTTCTAGTAGGAGGGATTATAAACCCTGGTTTAGTTGTTAAGCAAGTTTTTGTTTGCTTTAGTTGTTAAGCGAGGCAACCATTCACAGAAAATTCTGCTCTTTAAGCGAGTTAGTCTCTATGTGAGGTGCTCTTTATGCAAGATTTTACTGTATATTATTTGGTGGATTTTTGAGACAGCATGATGCTAACGTGTTCATGTTGTAGCTTCAGAATGAAGTCCAAAAGTGTACCTGTTGCGTAGATTGGTCCAGGCTGAGGCTGATGTTAAGATGAAAGTAACTGAAGTCCTGATGGGATTTTTCAAGAGCTTCTTTCCCTTGGGTCCAGATCATAAGAAGATCATCAACGTACCTCAATTAGAGGTGTGGGTTTTCTGCACAAATGTAAAGAAAGCACTGTTCCTGTCCAGCCATGAATATATTTGGATATTGTGGTGCCATACAAGTATTCATGGAAGTTTAGTTAATCTGGAGATAGATGTTGTTGTCATATGTGAAATAGCTGTGCATGGGCACAATGTCATAGATGTCTGTGACTAGAGGGACTGGGTCCTTATTTTGAATGGTTATTCTGATGGCCCATCTTTGTGTGGGATGTTGATACAGAGGACTTCTACATCCATCTTGGCTATGATGGTGGTGTTAGGAAAGTCAATTAACAGTATAGTAAGAGTGTTTTGAACAGCTTGTTTCAGTCACTGTCTTTCAAGGGAGCACCAATGTTATTCTCTCATTTATTACCCTCCCTTATTTTTCTACCATTTCATCACCTTTTTTCCACACTGCAGAAAATGTGTGTAGGAGAAAAAGATGGAATAGCTATGTAGTACTTTCTCTTTGCTGCATGAAAACTATCAGGAAATACTTAAAGATACTGTACTTAGTTAAGTTCACCAGTCTATCTAATAGCATGGGGATTTCTAAGAGCCCTGAGTTACTGGGCAATAGGAGAGTAGGACTCTGAGGAGCCAAATTAATATTGCTAGGACCAATTGCACAGCCATGAAGGGAGCCTGTCTGTTCTTGACTGAGGTAACCCACATCAAGCGTGATGAAATAAGTTTCCCATTTTAATACACCAAAAAAAAAAAAAGGGGGGGGGGCAAGTTTACCTTGTGGGGGAAAAAATCCTATAAACTGTCTGGAACTCAGCCGCAAGCTGAGAAACAAAGCAAGGCCTCTTTAAATTGATAATTAAAGTCCTTGTTTTAATGAAGAAAAGATAAATTTACCTAAAAGCCGTATTTGTATGAGAAAGAAAGTTCACAGGAAGTTAATTGCATATCACAGAAAATAAAAAGACTAGGCCAATTTCCCAGTAAACATTATTGTTGTGATTTTGTGAACAAGAAAAGCAAACTTCTCACGCAAACACACACACACACACAGACACAGAGTAAGCTGCTTCAATCTAAACAGCTGGTCTCTGGTCTCTTAGGTAATAAAATATGAAAGAAGATCTGACTATACTTCTGTACAGGTGTCAAATTGACACAAACATCTGTAATGATATCTGTCTCCCAAGGGGATGTGTTTGGGGTCTTTTTGGGTGGTGAGCTGTCAAAGAATAGCTCTTTTTCCGTCCCACTGGGAGTTCCATCAGGCTACATTCTGTGCTTTCCTACCTAAAAGTTTACTAGGGGTCAGCTTACCTTGGTTTATAAAGGAAAGAAATATTGTGTTCTCACATCCCCCTAATTCTGACCTCAGATTACTGGGAGAGAATAAGTTTACAGTAATTGTCTAGCACCACTTATTTCTGAAACAACCCATAGTTACTAAGGTATTCTCCATGACCATTAAATTAACCCTCTCACCATTGATCACACCACCTAGTCCCTGATAACCAAGCTAGTCACCCCAATTCAGTATTTTAACATATCATCCAGTTTTGTGTTCAATATCCTTGGTAGATTATTGGATACCCAGAGTGCTGGAATAGATAGAGCAGGGGTTCTCAACAGTGGTGGCGGCAAAAAATTTCACTACCACACTGTGAGTGGAGCCTACGTTGTGGGCGGAACCTACATCGTGGGCAGAGTCTACATCATGGGCGGAGCCTACATCATGGGCGATCTAGTCATCCCTGCCATATGGGCATGTATACATGGCTGGCGGGGCAGGCATGAGGTGCGGGAGGTATAATGACCCCAGCTCGCTGGATGATCTGAGCCCCTCTCTCCCTCTACTTTTTAATTAGTAAGATTAGTAAGATGTAGCATTTGGTGTGCTTTTAATCTTTTTAGATCTTAATTTTAAATTTTAATTTTAACAGTTTTGTATTTGAGTTGTTTAGGTAGTGTTTGTATTTTGTTGTGATGTCTTTTTATTACTTGTAGACCACCCTGAGTCACTTTGGTGAGAAGGGCAGTGGAGAAATATGAATAAATAAATAAATACATCTGCAAACAAAGGCAGCACTGGCTCTTTGGCTGTACATAGAGATGAGCACTGTACCCTAGAGTTGGATATTACTGGCTTTTGAGCAAGGGAGACCTTGAACCACTTGCAGGGACAAAACCTGAAGAGGCAGGGCAGGGAGGTGGGCATGCCCATCCAATTTTGCTACCCCCCTGCCCGAAGGCCACCCAGTTTTGCCACCCCTCTGCCCAGAGACCACCCAATTTCCTACCCCCCTCTCGGGGGGGGGGGTTTGCGAACCTGTTGCTGCCTACCACTGGTCCTCAACCTTTTGAAGCCAGTGGCCAGGTCACGGTCCCTCAGACAGTTGAGCGGGCTGGACTGGTGGTTCCTCCACTGTAAACACTGCCATAAAACACATCTATAGCTGTTGTAAATGCAGCACCATTTGATGTGGCCTGCCATTCCCCCCACCACTGGCGGAAGTGGCAGAAGTGGCGGAAACAGCTGTAAACGCATCCGTGGCTGTCATAAATGCACTTACGACAGCTCTGGATGCATTTACTACTGTTTCTGTAGCTTCTGCTGCTTCCGTAAAAATGCATTTGTGGCAGCTGTGTCCTCATTTACGGCTGTCATAAACATGTTTATGACAGGAGTGGATACATTTACAGCTGTCGTAAATGTATTTAAGATAGCCACGGATGTGTTTATGGCTGCTTCTGCTGTTTTCCCCACTTCCAGTGGCAGCAGTGGCAAGAGTGAGGGTGTTGGGTCAAATGAAATTGCGCTGCGGGCCAGATGTTGAGAACACCTGGGATAGAGCGATAGACTAGACCTTAGAAGAGCTGGGTGCAAATTCCCGCTGAGCCACAAAAACTCACCAGAATGTGTGTGAAATTGGTAAAACCACCCTGTAAATCTAAGTTACATTGAAAGCCCTGTTAGGCCACTGTAATTCAACTCTGACTTGACTGCACATCAGACCATCACAGGTTGCCATTTATGCAGGTTGCTGAAATAATTGCTGTGACTTTTCACATTTATGTGAACATCATGAACCTCTCCCACCACCCACCACCCCATCTTCCTGATTTAACATCTCGCTCTAAAATCGTCACACACAAAATATAGTGACAAACTGGGATTCTACAGGTTGTAATTTTACTCATCAATAATGTTGTTAATACAGCACAGAGCTTTGAGGCTGCTGGGTTTCTTTCTTGGTTGCTTCCAGATCCTGCTCTGTAGAGACAGTTATCCTTCTTTTGTGAGGAATTCGAAAGACAAAGCATTAACACCTTTTTACCAGTACAAATGCAGTGCTCCATCCATGTTAGGTTCTGTGCCAAACAGATGGAGAGCATGATTTTTTAAAAATAATTTATTTTACAAAAAAAGTCAGCATTTTAATGGAAAACATGTTTTAGTTAGTATGAATGTGAACAATAGTAATAGTGATAATCATAATAATACTTCACAAAGATGTTCAAAGGGTTTCATGTATATTTTCCTATTGTAATAGTGACATCTCAGAATTGGAACAATATGTGACACCCCTACTGTCTGCTTGACTGCATTCTTTCATTATTTAATATTGCCAGTGAATTCACAAGTCCTGTCCAAATGACACACCTTTTTAAAAATTAATAGTGCACTGTCATGTGATTAGTGAGTCACACGGCACTTGTGTGATGTTCCAGTTTCTTCTGGGAGAGACCAGAAGAGTGCATGGGAATACATACAGCAAACACCCTCTCCTCTCATCCTTCTTTTACTCATGGCCTGCATATCTGTTTCCCCCCACACAGAGAACATTGGGATGGGTGAGATGTGGGATGGGTGAGATGTGAGAAAGGGATGGGTGAGATGTGGGCGTAGCTTTCTAGTTTATTACTTCCTTCCTTTCCTTCTTTTCTTTCTTTGAGCTGAAGTGTTTTCATCTATAAACCACAACAGCGATTGACTGCTGAGTAAGGTTGCTTCCAATTTCCTTTCAGTGCAACATGTTTACTGGCTGGGCTGTAGGTGGGTCTTTGAGCAAAATTGCTAAAGGTACCTCATCCCATCCAGTGTGTTCCCAAACTATGTTCCATGGAACATGGGGTATTTCAATTCCCAGAAGTCTAAGTCATTACGTTGGCTGATCAGGGCTTTGGGGGATTGAGTTAGGCTTCTAGGAATTGAAGTCCAAAAAAGTTTGGGAAACACCTAGACCATTGATTAGGAATGACAGTGGAAGGATATTATTGTTCAATGTCCTCTTCCTCCAGGAGCTGACCATTGCAATATGACCATGCCCCTCTATCCACCCACTTTGGCAGAGACTACTGGTTAAGGGAGTCATGGTGGATTCTCTCTCTTTCATCTGGGGGAAATGGTCTGGATTGAACACAGGGTATTCCATATTATATGATAGCATTTAAAAATCAATACGTATGATATTAAATTCACAATGAGCACCAGTCATCCTCTTATTTCCACCTGCTATTATCTTTCCTGAACTGTCATGGTGTGGCTGGCTGGCAGGAGCTGACCCAGGACAACCAGTAACAGACCAAATAGTAACCAAATTTAAGTCCAAGTCCAAATGCATTAATGTCTCAATTAAACCTTTAACTTGATTTGCTGCAAAATATGTCTAGGCAGAAACATGCGGAGAAAGATAATTGTTCATACACTCTGGCTACACTATTTAATATTAATAGGAGCATTCAGTGACATTTAGGATGTCAGAGCTGTGAAATAACAAATGCATAATTTCAGATTGCCAGTTGCATCAAACTTGAAGCAGGACAATGAGGACCAAAGACAAGGAAAATTGCTTGCTTATATTTTTCAAAATTTATTAGAAGAAGAAATGTGACCAAGGAGAATAATGCTCAAATTCCCTCTTGTATACAACTATTAAAAGGGGGAACAAAGAGGTAAGATTCTCTTAGTATGTAAAGATTTTTGTCACTCATGAGGAACACAAGAAACAGATCCTTTTCTCCGCAACATTCGGGATTGGGTGAAAATGAGTCTGTGGAAGCATCCAACCATCCTCTTTTCTTTTCAACTGCTACTCAACAAAATTTTGTCCAAAAAGAAAAGTGGGAGGAAGGAAGAAGGGGCTGCTACTTGCATTCTAGACAAGCAGTATGGTGAAGTTTTCATCCGCAGTGCTTCTTATTGGAGCTGTCTTTCAAGTCTGGCCAGGTTATCCTGCTATGGTAATAGAGTAGACCATACTGTCGGTGACTCAACACTAATTGTCAGGCAGTGCTTAACTAACCTGACAACTGTGAGGACTAACAGCCTTGAGTGGTGAAGTCCACAGGGAAGGGTGATGGTCCCCAAGTGGATTAAATCCCTCTTGAATCCCTCTTAATGGAAGGCAACAGCTTCATTAACACTGTCCTGAGACTGATGAGAACTTTGTGTGTCAATAGATCTCAGGACCAGAAAGTGACTCCTGGAACTGGATCAGTGGTACGGGTGTCACACTGCGATGTGAAAGGCAAATGGAAGGCCATGGCATTATATTGTCCCCAGGACAATCTTCATGGCTGATCGTCATGAGGATAACCAATATTTGATTCCCAGAAGCCCAAGTCAGCATACCCAATGATCAGGGCTTTTGGGATTTGAAGTCTGAGAACAGCTGGAGTGCCATGGCTAGCCACCACTGATCTAGGCTATGCCTGCCCTATAGGGTTGGCAAGGACCCTTGAAGAGCGAGTGGGATGCAGAGCTAGACCAGAGGTTCCCAACCTATGGCCCATGGGTCAGACCTGGCGTATGACACCATTCCATCCAGCCCGTCACTGCCTCTGTCACACCTGGAAGTGGAAGTGGGCATGTTTACATCAGCCATAAAATGTGCCTGCACCTGCACAAACCCACCAGTGGCTGTCAAAAACACGGAAGTGGGTGCATTTATAACAGCCGTAAATGCACACATTTCTGCTTGGGGGGGGGGGCGTGGTCCAGCCCACTCAGCTGTCCAGGGGTGTGGTCAGGCCCGTGGTATAAAAAGGTTGGCCATCCCTTAGCTAGACCCTTTGAGTACACCAACTCATTATATTGAATCAGGCTAGACTGGTATATGTTACACCATTATGTTACATAGCCTGACTCTTGAGGCTGACAGTACACACTCCTTTGGTGTCCATGCAGTGCAAATTAACC
Organism: Furcifer pardalis; assembly: GCA_030440675.1. NCBI lineage: Eukaryota > Metazoa > Chordata > Lepidosauria > Squamata > Chamaeleonidae > Furcifer > Furcifer pardalis. The sequence continues at coordinate 160,389,741 of CP126891.1, read as the reverse complement.
CCTTCTACAATCCTGAGGGAAGGAAAGGTGTCAATTATTTCTCCCAGCCAAGAAAAACATAACCCAGCAGCCATGAGTAAATCAAGGCAATCTAGAAAAATGAATCACACTATCTCTGTTTGATCTTCCACCTTTTTGTTTTTCTGGCAAAAATAAGAAGAAACTGCAGCTAAGGGAAAGGTACATCTCAACCCAAGCCTCCTTTGCTATAGTGCTCACAAGCCAGTGCTCCCAGTGGGATACCTCCCCCCCTCTCCCTGCGCCTCATCTCCTTTGCCATTTTCCACTTGAAACAGCTGAACTTGAGGGAGCCTCAGGCAGGAGTCAGCGTTCTGGAATAATGAGAGCAAGCCAGGCTGTGAATCTTGTGCTCTCTTGCCCGACCCTTTGTGCATTTCAATCCTCCATGCACACATCTGAGGGAGCCTCCTCACTCTGTCGCTTTCTCCCCGGTCTCCCTCTTTCCCTCCTTCGTCCCCTCCTCCCTCTTCTTCTTCTCTCATGAGCAGCAAAGCTAAGAAGCCAGGCTCAGTGGCATGTTACTCAGGCTAGATCCCTCTGGTCCGGCTGGCTTCCCTTCAAGCTCTCCGATGTACCAGGGGGCAGCAGACTCTGTCGTTCAGGGCCTCAGCGAGACGTGCCCAGCCAGCACCAGCCAAAGTCAAGCAGCCTCTACTGTGCGGACCACTAAGAGACAGGTAAGGGTCGGGTTCTTGCAGTTGCAATACAAGAGGCTGCCTTATGAAACCTTTGTGAGGGGGCTACAGGCATCCTGGTTTCCTGAGTGAACGGAGGTATCTGGGGGTTTAGCCTATCACCCTTTTCTCCGGGAGCAGTGGGCCTCAGTGGGCAAGTGGGGAGGGGCAGGTTTGCTGTCCTTCAACTGTCAACCCCATTACTATTACTCTAATGCTTTCCTCTCAGTATGCTAATTGAGATTAGAGTACTGCAACCTCTTCAGAATTGCTGAACAAAAACAGAAAGGCTTGTTTCACACCAAGATGGTGCTGCATCTCCATCCTGTTCACTAAAAAAAAAAGCTCTCCCACTCCTCTCGGAGATTACAGGCACCAGAATCAAACATCACACCACTTCTTGGAAAAGTCTTTGTTGCAGTGTAATTAATTAAAAGCTTTTTTTAAAAAGCCATTGAAAAAGACAGAACAATAGTGACAGCCAAAGTTAAGCTAGTCACAGACACACGACAGCATTTCCTTTCGTTAATTGTTCTGTCCAGTCTTTTGCTTACTGTTAATGTTTTGCTCCGCATGCTGGTGGCTTATGTTGTTGTGATAAAAGGCAGTGATGAGCAGACTATTATAAATCAAAATGGAAGAGGAGTGGGTCAAAAATGTCAATGGAAGTTCACCGTATGAAGTCAATCAGAGGGTGTGGGTTAAAGCAACAAACTGACAAGCTTCTTTTTGGGGCTTATCAGTTGATGGATGTTGCAAGGAATAAGCTGTGATGTGGTGAATTTCAGCAGCTGAAGGCTTCCCCACTTCCGCTCATAAAAGAAGAGGGGGAGCCCAAGAATTAAGAGCTGTGAATTGCCTGGAATGTTAGGATGAAACTTGGGAAATCAAGATTCCTGTCTGGGCTCAGCCATGAAACTCACTGCATGTTCTAGTTCTTCTTTCTCATCGCAGCGGAGTTGTGCGAACAAAACAGGGGGGAAAGAAAGAGGGTTGCATATAATGTATATTGCCTCCAGTTCATTAGAAGATAGATGAGATGTAAATGGAAGAAACAAACAATAATTTTAAAACAAAAGTTGATTTGCTTGATTATGAAAAGATTTTAAAAGACTTTTCGCTAGGTAAGCTTGTCCAGGAAGAGAGTTCCACACTTTGAATGCCACCCCTGAAAAGGCCCTGTCCTGGTTCATCCTCTGCCTCATCTCCTCTGTGTGAGGAGGAGACATGCAACACGAACCTCTGGTGCTAACTTCAGAATTTGGATAGAAGCATGAAATTGTAGGTGGTTCTTAAATCAGCAGCATTATAAATACAGTAATACCTCGGATAACGTTTACCTCAGATAACGCTAAAATCGCATAACATCAAGTAATCTGGGAAGGAGAATTGGATCGAATAACGTTAAGGTCCTATGGGAGGGATCAGATAACAACCGCTAAAGCCTGTGCAGTTACAATGTATCTCTATGGAGCTTTAACGTTATCCGATCCATCCCATAGGATTTTAACATGGATCAGATAACACAAAAAATCGGATAACACCAAGACTTATGGAACCAAGTCTTAGTGTTATCCTAGGTATTACTGTACTGGCAAATTCATGGACTTCTTTCCCAGGTCCTTAGTTTGGAACTGGTCTCAATGCACTAAGCCCCGTGATGGCGAACCTTGGCACTCCAGATGTTCTTGGACTTCAATTCCCAGAAGACCAAACCTCCGTACGGGTGCGTTTTACTTCCACTTCCAGGAGCGACGAGGGTGGTGCAGGGCGGATGAAACGCAGCAAGCCCAATCGTGGGGATTCATGGGGCCTTTCAGCAATATATTATTTGAGGCGCAGCTACACTGTTTCCCTGAAAATAGGACCTCCTCGTATAGTAAGGCATCCCCCTATTTCCCCCACCTTGGAAATATAAGCCCCCCCCCTTGAAAATAAGGCACTCACCTAAATCTTGCCCTGGCAATCTGCTGTATCAGCAATAAATGTGTACTGTATTCTTCATCATGGAAAAATAAGACATCCTCTGAAATAAGACCTCATGCATATTTTGGAGTTTTTAAAAATATAAGACAGTGTCTTATATTCAGGGAAACACGGTACCAGGCAAGTGTGAAGGAAAAACAGCAGGAGAAGCATCAGAGACTGGTAGTACTAGGTGACCTTTTTACTTTGCCCCCTGCTGTTTGTACAAACTCAGAATGGTAATGGCCCTGGGGAGAAGCATGTACTTGCTGCCGCAGCCACCCTCTTTCAAAATTTGCTGCCATTAGGTAAATGTAAAGATTGCCCTTGTTCGAAAGCCAGTTGTATCTGACTCTAGGGTACAGTGCTCATCTCTGTTTATAGCCAAAGAGTCTGCAAATGTTTCCGTGGTCATGAGGCAGACACCACTAGACGCTGGTGCTCATAGAACGCTGTTACCTTCCCACCGAAGTGGTACCTATTTATCTACTTACAATTTCTTGCTTCGAACAGCTAGGTTGGCATGAGCTGGGTCAGATGATGGGAACTCATTCCATTGTGCAGCACTTGTGTTTTCGAACTGCTGACCTGCCGACCTTCCAGTCACCAAGTCCAGCGTCTTAACCACTAAGCCACCTCAGTACCTTGCTGCCATTACTATCTAGTGATTTGCTTAGAATAACTTTCAATGTTTTATAACACGTGGTGTGTTTTCAGAGGGGGTGGCTGCCACAGACCGCATCTTGGGATATCCTAAAGGCCACAAGTCTTATTTTTCATCGGCTTTTGTTTGCTGTAGCTCATTTCTTCAGGCTCAAAGAGACACATAAGCAATAGGATGGGGGAAAGCCTTCTAATTGCAATTCTATTTGAAGTGCTGGTAGATGGCATGGATCAAAGGAACTGCCTTGAGAAGGCTTTTCTTCCTTAGTCACTCATGTCTGTATCTTTATCTTGCCTTCTGGTATTAAGGTTGCTGTAAGTCAGTTCTGATTTGACAGCACATAACTTGACAGGTCAGTGAAAGGAAAAACACCAGCCATCCAGGACTTGATCCTAGGTGAACTTGTTGACCTGGCCCACGTTACAGAGACTTTGCCCAGCCTACCTGTCTGGCCTACTGGTAGAGCTGGTAGAGCTGTTAAAAACAGACAGACAGACAGATAGACAGGACTGGCTGATCCGGAGAAGCTGTTAAAAAAGAGAAGAAAAGAGAAATGTCTTGGGAGAGAGGGTTTGATGAGAGAAATGCATGCTGAGAGCGCTTTAGAGTATGTGTGTTTGTTTCACCTCAACCTCTCCTATGAGGAAAGAGGCTGGGAGAAGGTGCTTTGTGCGTGTGTATGTTTGTGCTACTTTGCTCTTTCTTTTCTTATCCCTGCAGAGTGTGATCACACGCTTTGAAATTGAGTGAATGGATTTGACTTCTAAGTGCTAGAAGGGTCACTGGTGGAGAAGAAAAACTATGGATTGGGGCTGAGGGATTCCAGGCTGATTTACATTTTCTGTTGCATCAAGGAACTGGAGCCAATGTAAAAAAAAAGTCCTCTCAAATCCCATCCTAGAGAGATGGTCCAGAAGGGTACCATGGTCAATGGTATCAAAAGCCACTGAGAGGTCCAGCAGAACCAGCAGGGACACACTTCCCTTGTCTAATTCTGGGCACAGGTCATCCACCAAGGTGACCAGAGATGTCTCCACCCCATAGCCAGGCCTGAAGCCAAATTGAAATGGGTTTAGATAATCCTCTTTCTCCACATGATCCAGTACTTTACCCAGAAATGCAATGCTGGTACTTGGCTGATAATTGTCTAATAGAGTGGGATTCAGAGAGGTCTCCTCAAACAGACAAAGCACTGCAAAAAGGCATTCACCACTCCCCTTACCCCCACCACCCCACCCTAACTGCTGTTTTAAACTGGTAAGGGAAAGGATACTGCACACATGTAGTGGCATTCCCCTCTTCAAGAGCCCACCGCTTCACCGTGCTTCACCGCTGCTCCGGGAGCTGCATTGGTTGCCAGTATGTCTCCGGGTGCAATTCAAGGTGCTGGTGATTACCTTTAAAGCCCTATATGGTAGTGGGCCAGGATACCTAAGAGACCGCGTCACCCCAAGAACATCTGTCCGTCCCACCAGGGCGGATCGGAGAGGCTCCCTTGTTATTCCTTCGGCGAGAGAGGCGCACCTCGCCTGCACCAGGAGGAGAGCCTTCTCCGTGTCAGCCCCAACCCTCTGGAACCTCCTGCCCACCGAACTGCGCCTTCAGACAGAGCTCCTGTCCTTCCGGAAGGGCTTAAAAACCTGGCTGGCAGGGCAAGTTTGGGGACCCAGGAACGTGGGTTCTCATACCAGGTGGCTTATTTAATGGACTGCCACCCCTGGGTCTGATCGTGGGATTGTGTATTGCTTTTAACCTCTGATGATTTTTAACTCCTGATGTTTTACTGTTGTAGATTGTTTTATGCTTTTATTTTTTTTTAATGTAAGTCGCTCAGAGTCGGGTTCTCCCGATTGGGGCGGGGTAACAAATGCAATAAATAAATAAATAAATAAATAAATCATAATACTACATCAACTGAAGCAAACTGCCCCTTTGTCTGAGGCCAGTGGCCCTCCAGGGTTGCTGTGTCTTTGTTCATTTTTTTACTTATGGTTACAACAACCCTAGCTAGCATAACTAATGGCGAGAGATTATGGAAATTACAGTCCAAAACATCTAAGGGGATGCTGTTTCCCATACCCGATCTATGAGTTTAGCTTTGTGTTTTGGGGCTGGTCCATCACAAAAGCTCTTTATTTGTTTAAGGAACATAAAGGTAAGGTTACTGTTGCTCAAAAGCCAGTCTTCTCCTACTCTAGGCTTCAGTGCTCACCTCCATTTACAGACAAACAGCCAGCGCTGTCTGTGCCTGCAGACATTTTTGTGGCAGGCATGGCTAGACACGGAACATTGTTTACCTTCCTACGGAAGCGGTATCTATTTATCTATTTGCAATTTCTTGCTTTCGGACTGCTAGGTTGGCAGGAGCTGGAACAGAGATGGGAACTCACTCTGTTGTGCAGCACTTGGGTTTCAAACTGCTGACCTGCTGACCTTCCAGTCATCAGGTCCAGCGTCTTAACCACCAAGCTACCGCCGTGCCTTAGTTACAGAACATAGCTGTTAAAAAAATAAAACCACAAACACAGAGACCAGGAGAAGAGTCTTTCCTCTTGTTTTTTCTTCCCAGCAAACCTACTGAGCATGGGTGAAATTCTTATTTGGTTCTTTTAGTTTGTGGCTTATAGAATTTTAGTAGCTTTGGGCTGTAAAGTGTTTTGCTCTTTGGCTGTACAACATCCAGTTTAAGCTGTTTCAGAGGTTTCACAACAAGATCCTTTTTCTCTCTCCCCAGGCGGTAGCATAGCAGACACTGATGTATTGGCAGCTGCGGTAGCAGCAGCCACAACAATGATGCTGGAAGCTGCAGGGAGAGGCCAATATTGTGCTCAACAGCTCATCAGTCTCAATCGTTACAATATCACCTCTCTGTCCAGCTCACACTCCATTTCCCAAGATCAATCCACTTTCCCCATGATGTTCTGCCTCTCTCCTTGAGTGGGGTATTAAAAACAGAAAACAATTATCCATTTGCAATGGGCTCAACTTTTTAGCTTTTCGATTTATCATTTGTCTGCACTGCTTCAACTATCTGGGAGAAGGGGAGGGTTTTTAAAGATTTTGCTTTTGCTGCCTGTCGAAGCTGAGCAAGACGTTTCACACTATTTAAAGATAAGAGGCAGGAGGAGCCTCCTTCCAGCAGCTTTAGGGATTAGTCTTGCTGCGTGCTAAGGAACATATAGCTCAGAATTCAGAAGCATCACTCGGAGACATTTAGCATGGAACAAGAGTTAACAATTTTAAATTGTAGGTCTGTTCTTGCCCTCTGGAACATACGACTCTGTAAGGGTGGTAAGCAGTGATGGGTTGTTACCGGTTCGGACTGGTTCGCCCGAACTGGTAACACCCATCAGAAGGGGGTCGCTGGGGTGGTGGTGGTAAACCCCTGGGTGACCAGTTTGGTCACCTCTCCAGCCCCCCTCTGGAAATGTGTCAAACCTCCATTTGACGCATGTGCAGTTCTGTTTTTTTAGTGTGCATGCATCAAATAGAGGTTTGATGCATGCACACTAAAAAAAATAGAACTGAGCATGCATCAAATGGAGGTTTGATGCATGCGCAGTTCCTGGCAGCTATTTTTTATTTTTTGGCTCCACCCACAATGTCATGACATCATGATGTCATGACATTGGCTCTGCCCATGATGTCATGACATCATGACATCAAGCTGTCAGCTACACCCATGATGTAATGACGTCACGGTGGGATAGCGAAGAAATTGACAACCCACCACTGGTTGTAAGCCATCTCCTACCACGTCAGCATTTGAAACCTCAGCTTCTGCTGACATACTAAAGCAGTGTTCCTCACCTGTGTGGTTAAGACTGCCCTCCTGGTTGAGAAATAATATAAGTGATGGCTGGAGAAGCCCTCCAAATCTCCTTACAACCTGCTTGCAAGGTCTGTTTCAAAACCTTATGTAGTGCTATGTCTCTCCACATAGGCTCAGACTACTAGTATTGAAAGTTAGGGCAGAGTCAGGTCACACACCTTGGGACCCATTCTTACCATTAAGCAGTGCGTCTCTTATTTGTGTTTGAGGTGGAAGATGTGGAAGATCAGAATTCAACTTTGTCAATGAAAACATCACATTTTCTGGAGCACTTAACTCTTCCAAACCATACAGCTTGACAGTGAATCAGAAGGGGTACACAGAAAGAGCCTCCTTGAAGATTGTGGCCTTTTTTGAACTACAATCAGGCATGCCCTGGGCAATGGCAACATTGTGCTGGCTAATCTTTCTCACAGTAGGTCAGGTGAAAGGAACCACGGAAAGACTTCACCAAAGATGGATTGATTCTGGCAGTTTCACATCTGACCTAGACATGGAAGAAGTGAACCAGAAAAAAAAATCAATACAGGCAAGACCAAAGAGGAAAGGAAAGAAGTAGGGTTGTGGGCTGGAGCAGTGGTGGGCTCATTTTTTTTTTACTACCACACTGTGGGCGTGGTATGGTGGGCGTGGCCAGGGGAAAGTCCTGTGTTGCACCCAAATTAGGAGTACTTTATTTCAAATCTTGGATGGGTGGGGCCAGCCAGAATTTCTGCTACCGGTTCTGGCAAACTGGTGCAAACCTCCTGATGCCCACCACTGGGATGGAGTCAGTGGTGGGCTCCAAAAAATTTTTACTATCAAATTGTGGGCGTGGCCTACTCTGTGGGCATGGTCATGTGACTGGGTGGGTGATCTAGTCATGTCTGTGGAATGCAACAGTGAACACCTGAATTAGTCCACAGCCCCTGTATAGGCAAGGATGGTGATTTCAAACCTAATACAGGCTGTGAATCCAAACAGGACTATAAAATAAAGGAAATAGCTACTTCCAACTACTAGGTAATATTCCTAATTGACTTTGATTTGACTACAATTAGTGCACCTTGTGAGCAAAACCAATTCTAACCACAATTCCCTTTTAGAGGGCTCTGGGTCTCTGCATTTCCCTTTTCTTCAGCCAAAAACCAAAACTTGTAGGCTCAAAATAAGGCCATCTGCAGGTGGACAGTATGCAGATACTAGGTTTCCTGTGTTTGTGGAATGGGAGATGATATCAGATCCAGCCTGATCCCCCCCCCCCCCCCCCCGATTCATCTCCAAGAAACAAAGCCTGGCACATCTTACCATGAACTTATTGGGATTCTCATTGATAATTTCTGTGCATTATCCAAAATAAATTGATGTATGCCAGAAGAAGAAGATATCTTGAATCACTGGAAGCTTATGTAATATTTGATTGTATGTTTGATCCAACAAAGGTATCCCCTTTCTCTTGCATTTGTAAGAAGTAGAAGAGCAGGTTAGAGGGAGGAATTAGACTGAGAGAAATCTTTCCAGTGTTTTCCAACCTTTAGTTTTGGGACTTCAATTCCCAGAAGCTTAAGTCAATTTCCCAAAGCACTGATCAGCAAATATACTGACTTAGGCCTCTGGGAATTTAAGTCCCCCTGTGGGGCGCACATTGGGAACCACTGCTTTAGACATATTCAGAAAGTATGGTGAGGGATTTTTGAAATAGTCAGTGCTGGATGAATGCAAAAGGAGCCCCCAGCCCGCCTTTGAATATCCCTAACAGCCTCATTCCAGTGCAGCATGTATTTACGATTTGTTTACGAGGTCATGAGGAAATTGCTTTAAAATGATTTCTTAAAGAGATTTTTTAAAATTGCTTTGGATGGCATTCAAAACTAATATCATAATGGTTATTTAATAAAAGCTATTAAATAAAAGCTGGCTTCATATAATTTACTGTAAAACCAAACCAAACACCCCCACCCCCTGCCCCCCACGCACAAAAAACACTGGGGCTGTATAAGTAGGAATTTTCCATAAATCTCTTCTCCTGCTTTTAAAGAGGCTTTCTAAAATATTGGACCTTGTGAAACGCAATTCTCTTTATTGTTCATTTAATTACATTTCCCACAGTGCTTGTGTCAACACACGTGCCTTATTTTGGTCCTGCGTTAATGCAGTGCTGACCTAGGAAAAGAGAAAAGCAAAAATATTACTCCACACACAGTCATTCTTGGGCTTTCTAGTGAATGATCATTCTCACTAGCAACTTGTACCTATGTTCGTGTTGATTAAATAGAGGTTTTAAAAAATCAAAACCAAGCAGCTTATTAAATGCTAGAAATGCTATTGTCATGTACCATGTCTGTGGTGATCACTTGGTTTTATCTAGCTACATAACACAGTATGTGCCTTACTATACTGGCCTGTTGTGGGTAGTACTCGACACCAAACCAGGTAGTGTAGAAGGAACTTTGGAAGAGCAAATTCTCAATATCACAGTTCCCAAGAAGGGTCCAAAAGCACAGGTAGCTGTATTGATCCATATCAATGTAGCAGGTCATGTGATTATTTGTCTCGGGAGCAGAACATTTGTAAAGCTAATGGATCATAACTGTGTGATCGCAACCAAACCGTCTCATGATTTACCAAAGGGATAAAAAAAAGGTCTTGAATTAGCACCTAAAACAGTTTGGGGATGGAGAGATAGACTTATTATGTCATGGAGGGTTTCTTCACTTTCTGTCTTGTAAACGTTTAACCATCTGTTGGTTCTCTCTGCGGCTTCAATGGCAAACTTGTCCCTTGCATCCCTTCCTCTACTTCAAGTGTTTAAAGAAGGATGTGCATTGGCTTTCCCCCATCCTTTCCCCCATTCTCATTTTCATCCAAAGCTACCCTCCTCCCCCAGGAAAGTCCAAACTTGGGGGGGGGGGGAAGAGAAATATCTCTTCTCCGAGCACTGATTATAAAGGTTGCCATTAAGAACACGGCTGAGAAGTTACAGTTTATCAGCTTAGCACCTTTTATCTGCCACATACAAACTCAGACAACCCCCTCCCTTACAAAAAGCATCCTCTTGATTCCCCTCTGCCCTCAATTCCAACCATTTCCCCAAAATTTCTCCTTGACTGTTAGTCCTTAAAATGACACATCAGTCCAGATGGAATTTTCTTATTAAGAAGAACAAGAATGAAAATATATCAGAAAGTAAACAAAATAAGACAAAAACCATTGTGGCACCTTAAAGACTACCTCCTGTATTTTTTTATTTAAATTTTTATCAAATTTGAAATAAAAATAAAAATAAAACAAAACATACAATACAAAAAAAAGGATATACTGTACAATAAAAATGATATATATATATTATTTCCACATTTGTGTTTGGTTACCTCTATTACAAACAATTTTGCCTCTTTTCCTAATTATTCAATTAGGTATCCGATATTCGTTTAATAACATACTCAAAATACCACCCACTGTGTTATTTACAATGTCCGAGAGGTTGCAATGTGTCACAGCATTCTTTCAATATTTCCAAAAACTCATTTGACCAGGTACTGGCTTTATTATACCCTTATCCCTGCTCATTCTATACAACACAAACAATCGCCATATTTTCCAAAATCTATTTTCTTGAATTATACCTTTTTTAATATTCAATTCCCATGTTAATTTATCATTTAAGGCAAGTTCCTACATTTCTTTATACCAATCTTCAATTTTTAAAGTAGCACCATTTTTCCAATTTCTCGCAATGCATTGTCTACCTGATGTTAACATTACATATATTAACTCTTTTTTAGCCTCATCCACTTTTATGTTGTCAACATCAGTCAACAATAATGTACTTGGCCCCAGCTCGAGTCGCATCTCCATAATTCTTGAAATTTCCTTTTACCACATTACCTCCTGTATTTTAATGTTAGTTTTTGAAGTAGACTTGATCCACGAAAGCTAACACTAAAATACAGGAGTTAGTTACTTTAAGGAGTTACTTTATGTTAGTTACTTTAAGGAGTTAGTTACTTTAAGGTAAAGCTGAGTGTTGGGCTGCAGTAAACAAGCTGGCTCCCTAAAGGGGCCAATTGATTCCAGTGGGGTGATGGTGCCCTTAGTGGAGGAAATGCCACTGGAAACCATCATCTTGGGCCCAATGGCAAAATGAGCGGAGGAAGAACTCTGATTCCCAATGGCCATGGAGGTGGAAGAGGTCATGCCAGATGGAGTGGCTGTGAAGGCACACCTTGTCAATATCCTTAACGCTGTGGCAGTCCATTGCAGTCCTGGTGTTAAATCCTGCATGCCTCATTTCATGTGTGTTGCAGGAGATGGCTCCGTGATCATAGTGTATGGGCCACTTCACAGAAAGCTGGGACCCACCCTAAACAAATTCACACCAATGACATTTTTCCTGCTCCAGGAAAAAAATGCATTCTCAGATACAAGTTGCAGCCGATGATGGTGGCGAGTCTTTAAGGTGACACAACTTGTTGGTCTTTGTTTTGTTTTGTTTACTCTGTGATATGCTTGCTGTAGTCTAGCCGGACATCCCACTATGGTAACAGAGTAGACCGTACTTGTCTGTGACTCAACACAAGTGTTGGGCAGTGGTAAACAACCTGACTCCTTAAAGGGGTCAATGGCTATGGGTGGAGGAGCCCCTTTAGATGGGGTGATGGCCCCCCTCAATGGAAGAAATGCCACTGGAAACCATCATATTGGGCACAATGGCAAAATGAGTGGAGGAGGAATCACTTCACTATTCTGATTCTCAACAGTCATAGAGGTGGCAGAGGCCATGCCAGATGGACTGGATGTGAAGGCGCACCTTGTCAATAACCTCAAGGCTGTGGCAGTCCATTGCAGTCCCGGTGTCAAATCCTGCATGTTTCATTTCATATGTGCCACAGGAGAGGGCTCAGTGATCATAGTGTGTGAGTCACTTCATGGCAAGCTGGGATCCACCTTAAACAAATTCATGCCAATGGCATTTTTCCTGTTTGTCATTCTTCTTTTGTGAAAATGATTTTCAGGAAAAAAAATGTATACTTGGACACGAGTAGCAGATGACAATGATGATCTGCTTGCACAGACTTACATGGCTACCACCTCAAAAATTTCTAAGCATAAAAATAATAATTTATCAATACACTCATCAAAACCTTAAGAGAGGCAAGGAAATAATTTAATTCATTCAGCTTCCTTTGGACACATTATTTCTGTCAAATATATGTCTGGACAAGAAAAGGTAGTCAGCAAAGAGACATCTTATCTATACAACATTAATGGTTTTAGATTGGAAGTTGTGAATGTGCAGAAAATGCAGCAAATGTTTCAGAAAAAAATTCATCATTGCTCGCTTCAGGTCAAGTAAGTTCTATTTCTGTATTCAACAAGTTTAATATTGTTGCTATGAAGTAACAATGCGTGTAGTGGGGAGATACAGAACTACATAAAGTAAGTAGATAGATGTCTTACGCTTCCATGAAACTAATTGGAAATAAAGAAGCCCTGCTTTCTGAGGTAGGTTGGTGCTGAATGGAGCTTTTCTCAATTTAAATTTTATTCTGCAGTGCCTAGGTCATGTTTACGCTTTATAAAGGATTAACTTTTTAATTCATACGAGTCATGTGTATTTTTTTTAAAAAAGCAAACAATCTAAAGTTGGTGCAGGAGGATGGAAAAGCAAGTTTATTTATTTATTATTATTTAAAAGCATGTTTATTTTAAGTTGCTTGCATGCCTTTCTATCATTTCAGCTGTAAAACGGGAGTGATCTAATTTTCATGCCCTCAGTTAAGAAGTGCAACATTTTCTTTTATGTTAAGATTTCCATTAATCTGAACTGATTCTTTTCCATTCGTCATTATAACAAAAAAGCAGGATGAATTATGAAAAATAAGCCCGTTTGCCTAAGATACTTAAATCTGGTGGTCAAAGCATTCAATTTGCTTGGTGTCAGGCTGGGTTAACGTGACATAAAATACTGGCTGCTACGTACTTTCCATAGAATCAATTACTTGTCATACCTCCAAAGGCTATACTGAGGGTTGACAACAACATTGAAATGAAGTTTGGAATGAGGAAGTATGGAATAAGAGGAATTGACACAGAAAGTCAGGTTCAGATAGAAAAGCAGCAGGGAAAGATGGATATGTTTGGATGAAGTGAATACAGTACTTGGTAAAACAGCACCACAGTTAAAGAGACAGGGATTAGGAGCAGAAAGGAAAGGAAGAAAAATTGTTTGGGAGAGAAAGGACACTCTACATATGTTTAGGATTGTTGTGCTGGTTCACTGCACTAGAGAGGAAAAATAGTGGCTGAAATCCAATAGAGTAGGCCCATTGAATTAATGGAACTGAGAGAGTCTTCTTCTTCTGCCATATCCAAATCCGAATATAGGTGATCCTTATGGAGATCACCCATGAAGACTGTCCTTAGACTATAATGCAGTGGATCTGCCTTCTGGATCATAGCATGACACCCATACCACTGATCTAGTTCTGAGAGTTGCTTTCTGGTCCTGACACCTTTTGGCACACACAGTCTTCATAAGACCCAGGCCAGTATTGATGAAGCTGCTGCCCTCTATCAAGATGGATTCAAGTGGGATTAAACCACTTGGGGACCATCAACCTTCCCTGTGTACTTTGGGACCCAAGGCCATTAGTCCCCAGGGTTGGCAGGTTAGTTAACCGCTGCCTGATACTTGAGTCACTGGCAGTATGGTCTACTCTAGTACCATAGCAGGATAACCTGGCCAGACTGTGGGGAGAGTACTGAGTCATCAAATTTCCATTGGTTCAGTAGGCCTACTCTAGTTATGACTTACTACTGGATTTCAGTCAGTGACCTCTGCTAGACAGAAACCCAGGAAAAATGACCTGCTGAAAAGTTCAGCCCAAAGTCATAGAGAGCCTTGCCAAGACTCCCTCTTCCCAGTTTTCAGCTTCAGATAAATTGAGAGCCACTAGACACATAAACAGCTAGGAGTTCTGTAAGCCATTGAGCTGAGAAATATTCACTACTTTTCCTTGAGAAATTGTACATTGCCACAAAAAGAACTGCTTGGCTGACAAACGTTGCTACTTGACAATATCTAGTTGCCACAGGCAAAGAAGGTTGTGATGATGTCTGTGGGCATACCATCTGCTGCTGGATCAAATATATGATGTAAACTATTTAAAGGCCCCTCATCAGTTGAAAATGGAGAGGGAAAACAAAGTTAAGGCTCTTATTTCTACTATGAGGAAGAAAGCAGATTTAAAATAAAAACTATTGCCATTAACAGATGTAATAGAAACAATAGCTTTATCTTGTGGCAAAAGCAGCTTTATCTTGGGGGAAGACAGACACTGCATCTCTTAGAGTTGCAAAGTCTATGTGATAGTGCCATCACTATCCCTACAAATATGTTCCCTTTCCTAGTCCTAGAATAATTTCTGACCCAAGGGAACAGGGATTTTATTTCTGATGCTGACTGTGTTTTAGACCTGATGGGTACATATTGATAGCCTGCAACATCTCAATTACGTGACATTAGGGAGATGCTGAGCCAGTGCTTAGACTGAATAGCAGGGTGATTAAGGAAGGATTAATCAATTGAGGATGGAGATTACCTATGGGTGGATAGTTACTGGGTTTAAAAAACTGGTGTATAACCAGTATTGGATTGAGTCAGCTACCCCGTGAAAAGCAACAGAGAAGCTTTGGATGTTCTTAGACCCAACATTGTTAATGAGGGCAGAGTCTCCATTAGGACTCAAATCAAATCTTTATTATGGTCCAAGACCAGCATACCTTTAGGACTCTTTTTTAAAAAAATCTAGCTCAGTAGCTTTTCTGAACAGAAAATCTGAACTCTGCTGAAACATGCTCTAGTTTTTAGACCGTGGTGTCTAGAACTGGATAAAGCACTCAAGATGAAGCCTATCCAGTGCTTGCTTGTTTGTTTGTGTCAGATATTATCTTGGGTTGAAAGGATTTTTAGGGGGTATCCGAATGAGACTCCTTTCATGTCTCTAAATGCAGCTCTCAGGTATTGAAACCTGGCATTCCAGTCTCCAGCTCAGGAAATTAGTATTCACAGACTTTGGAGACTATAGTTCTGTTAATGCAACCTATTGCTTGCCTTTTTTTTTTTTGCAGCAACATTGCAATGTTGGCTTGTACTCAGTTCTAAGATCTTTCTTGCCCAGGATGTTATTGATCAATGTATCCCCAAACTTGGTACTGTACTGTGTGTTTGGTCCATCCCCTCCACCATCCCAAGTGTAGAACTTTGTGCTTATCCCTGTTAATTTCATTCTGTTGTTTTCAGCTCAGTGCTTGAGCCTATCAATATCTTTTTAAATTTTGTTTCCGTCTTCCAGTTTATTACCTATTTTTTATCATCCACAAATTTGATAATTTGATACATTTACTATTCCATCTCCCCTCAGTGTCCTTTTCTCAAGGCTAAACATGACATGTATATATATTGTGTGTACACACACACACACACACACACACACACACACACACACACACACACACACACACACACACACACACACACACACACACACACACACACACACACACACACACACACACACACACACACACAAAACCTATAACCTCACAGGAGGTGTTCCACAGGGTTCAGTGCTCGGTCCCTTATTATGGAATATCATGTATGACGGGGTGCTCCGGTTGCCTATGCCAGTGGGGACAAGAACAATTGGGTTTGCAGATGATGTGGCGGTAGTGGTTGTCGCTAAACATCTGGAGGAAGTTGTCCAAACTGCAAACGAGTGTGTTGCCAAAATCCGCCAGTGGCTCTCATTAGCTGGTTTGCATCTAGCAGGTCATAAGACTGTGGCAGTTCTCATGACCAGTAGGAAAGCCAGAGAGACTATCACCCTTACTGTTGGAGGCTGCAGTATTCTCTCGCAACCGTCACTACGATATCTGGGTGTCCAGATAGACGCCAGGCTACGCTTTAATGAACATTTGCAAATTGTGAGTGCAAGGGCTGGAGCAGTATGCAATGCATTAACAAAGATCATGCCAAATATTGGAGGTCCGCAGCAGACTCGCCAAAGACTCCTCTCGAGTGTTGTTAGTTCCGTGTTGCTGTATGCAGCCCCGATTTGGTCTGAAGCCACAGCAGAGACATCATACATGCGTCAGATAAATTCGATATACCGTAGGAGTGCCCTGCAGGTGGCTCGGGCATTTCGAATAGTCTCGTACGATGCCGTGTGTGTCATTGCCGATATGATGCCGATCCATCTGATAGCAGAGGAACGGGCAGAGATTTACCAGCAGAGGCGAGAAAACCAGGAGAAGGAACGACGCACAATTGCTATAGAAGCCAGGAAAGAGAGGATAACACAATGGCAGCAGATCTGGGATAAATCGACCAAGGGATGGTGGACTCATCGCCTTATCCCAGACATCAGTGCATGGTCGACAAGACAGCATGGAGAGGTGGACCACTACCTCACACAGCTGTTGACAGGGCATGGCTGCTTCAGAGCCTATCAACACCGCTTCAGGCTGGATGATGATGCTTCATGCCCCGTCTGCCAGCCCGTGCAGGAAGATGCAGAGCACGTGTTTTTTCATTGTCTACGCTTTGATACAGAACGGGAAATTCTACAGAGACATTTTCAACAACAGCTGTCTCCAGAAGATATCATCAGTGAGATGTTGAGTAGGGAGACTACCTGGATCGCGGTGTCCAATTATGCACCCGGGGTCATCTTGGAACTTAGACGTGTGGAGAGACTGCGAAGAGGGCAGCCAGAGACATAGAGGAGAAGGAGGGCTAGGAGCCAAATTGGAGGAGGGTTTTTAATAGCCATTTTGCCCCCCATGAAGTAATGCCTGATGGCGGTCCCGTGGGGTGGCAGGGCGTAATGGGAGGTGGTTTTAGTGGGTAAAAATCCCACACACTGTGAAGCCAGAGCAAGGGCTCACAGTGTCTTTTGAAGATTTCCACCTGCCCTTAAACACACACACACACACACACACACACACACACACACACACACACACACACACACACACACACACACACACACACACACTTTTGAGCCTATATAAAACCTATTAGCAGCACCAACTCCCATATTTCCCTGATGAGTATTGTGCTTATATAGCTGTTCCCTCCCAATCCATCTATGCTCAAGGAAATCTGGGACTTGCATTTCTTGAGTCAGCACACTTACATTCGAAGACCTCATCTGTGTTTCTCAAATGGCAGGTTCTAATGTTAGTTGCATAACCACATCCTCTGTTTTAGATAATGACCTTGGCTTAAACACTTGCTGTGCAGACTGTTGTACGCTTTGCTCAAGTACGCTTTCTGTTTCCCTCTAGTACATTTCATAAGAGTTGAACATTAGTTATACAGACTTGGGAGTGCTGACTTCCAGCAATGTCTTCAAGCAGGATCAGCTACTTATTTACTCATCATCCCTTTTCTTACAGCAACTAGGCTTGTGCTTCCCAGCATCTCTTTTCCCCAGTACAGCAGACTCTCTTTCCCATTATCCACTCTGCAATGTGTGTCTGCAACATGTAATAGCAAAGAATGACAGTGTTGGAATGTAGCTGGCTAGATCTGCCATTGGTCTGAATCGGTACTGAAAACTGACACCAGACTGATTGTGCACCAGTTGAGTCTAGTGATTCAGATTTTATTATTATTATTTTAAAATAGATTTTATTAAGTTTTAAAAACTAAAATACAAAATAGAAAAACATAAAACAAAAACCACATTCTGATTTTAAAGGAGTGATGATTCTGCTCCATATTTTAATGTTTAATGAATGTTAAATCAACTGTCCAGGGTGCCAATTTCTATCTCAAAATAGGTTCAGCACCATGGATAGCTATTTTAGACTTTCATCAAAAACATAAGCAGATTTACCATCCCAAGAAAGTCAGAGCCAACAGTCTCCACTGGTTACATGCCCAATCTAACAGTGATCATGGATTGCAGGTATAGTGAGTGATTCCTAGGCATGGGCTATTCATTGTTATTTTTGGGACTCCAACTCCCAGAATTCTCCAAGAATTTGCCAGGCAGAATTCTAGAGGTTTCAGCCCACTGGCTCAAACTAACATTTCATTCATTTGGAGCAGGGCTTTTCTCTGAGTTTCCATAGTTGTGTCAAGCCTTTCTTCCTGTTCTTAATGTGTATACTGCATCCTGGGATTTGTAGTCTCATTCTCTTTAGACTTCATAAAGAGTATCTTTCAGAGAACTATAAT
The DNA here is from genome assembly GCA_030440675.1 of Furcifer pardalis. Taxonomy (NCBI): domain Eukaryota; kingdom Metazoa; phylum Chordata; class Lepidosauria; order Squamata; family Chamaeleonidae; genus Furcifer; species Furcifer pardalis. Next base: position 160,371,355 of record CP126891.1, on the reverse strand, counting down.
CCCCAGGTACCTTCCTTTTTTTGTTTTTATACAGGAAGAAAGGCCTTTGACAACCATGAAGCCTCAGAAGTAGGTCCTGTTCCAGGTGAGCAAAATGTAGGTGTCCATAGGTGTGGGTATGTGAGCTGAATCTTCCAGAATTCTGCTTTGAGAATTATTGGAGAATTATGGGAGATGGAGTAAAAAACAACAACAACAAATGGCATTTTCCTACTGATTACTAAGGAAGCAAGACACAAGTTTAGCCTGGATTCAAAACTCACCAGACTCCTATCATAGATGGAAATGGGGAGAGGACCTGAGCCTGGGACCCATATGATTTATGGGCCTTGTATTTTGTGTGGGGACGTGACCGTATATGTAATTTGCAGTGTGTTGGTCTATGACTGTAATAAAGGTTTGTATTGTATTGTTTTTTTAAAAAATGTCATTTTAAGAATCAAACATTTTAAAGAAGGAAAAATTAGAGGAGAAAGTGAAAGAAAATAAAGGGAAAGGGGTTGAATGATTAGGATATAGTCTGGGACAAGGCATATGCAGCCACATAAGCTGATTTTACATGAGGAAAAATAAATTCTGCTCAGAGTTGGCATCTGCCAAATACACATTTGTGCACAGGTCCTCTGCCCATTTAAAAATAGGGTAATGAGTATTTGTTTTCCCCACCCTAAAATATGGCCAAAATCCTGCTTTCCCACTTTATGCACAACTCCATGTACTGCCTGCAGTTGTGGGTTTTGGGACAAGTTGGACAAGGGGACATTCATTACTCCGTTGCACACACATAAATCCTTTGTCTCATTTTGCACTGGGAAGGGAAGTGTGGCTTTCCAATAGAAAAAACATTAGCCAAAGAAAAGACCAGGTCAAGGTGGATGACTGGAGCAAAAAGATCCAAAGTCACAGTCCAGTGCTAGTCCAAAGGTCAAAACCAGGTCAATCCATGCCAAAATCTATAGAGCATATCCAAAAGTATAATCCAAATAACCCAGCAGGCGGGCACAGGAATCTGAAGCAGGGAGGTAATCCAGACATGTAGGAAACATATACAGGAACTAAGAGATAATTTTTCCTCATCACGTAAGGTGACCTTAAGTAATGGAAAAGGACTCCTCTGATGTTAACACGACACTGTCATTTTCAATGGAGCAGTTTCTGCCTTGTCTGACTTCAAACTTAAAGAACACTGGAGAACAGAACACAGAACATGTTGCCAGTGGAGCAGTAGTACCATCTGTAGCTGTTCCGACAATTCTTCCTACAGTATATCTGGAGATGTATCCAAGATTTTTGATACTATCCAGGTTCTGTACAGGCTTTTGGTTACTCAGGCATTAATGTTCTCTTTAGATAGGCAAATTATAGAAGGGAATCTTAACACATAAAGCTGATCCTCACAATTGCATGCAGAATGAGGCCACTAGACTGAACTATTATTGAAGCTTGAACCATTGGAAGCATTTTTAGCTTGGCCACGGGTGAATATCTGTGTGGGAGTGGAGACATTTTGGAACCTCTTGTGTTCCTTTATCCTCTGACCTTGAATAGTTCCACAGCAAGGGCCAGGAGGCTCTTGTTTCAAATTGAGGATGGTTGTGACATTGTGAGAAACAGTGGAAGCCTGACTTTTTGCCTTCACTTGATCAAATACCTCCTGCTTGTTGCATCCCTTCCCGAATGCCATTCAAGAAGGTGACTCCAGCTCTGGTTATAACACTAGGTGGAGAATCAGTGGATCTCCAGATTTTGATAGACTTCAACTCCATTCAGTCCTAGCTAACAGTGACAAAGGTGGGGGATCATGAGATCTACACTCCAAACACAGCTATAGGGCCACATGTTTCACATCTCTGATCAATCAACTGATCAAAAGGGATCCCTGACTAAAGGCAGTCATGAGATGAAAAATGTCACAGGCAAATGGCACTACCAACTGCTTGCTAGGGTTATCAATTTGGGTGGCTTGTGCAAGACTGAAACATTTTCCAGTCCTTGCAGCTTTGTTCCAAAGGAAAGTACCCACCTCATCCCACCCTATGTCTGGCTGTGCTGAAGGTCTGGTTGTAAGTATGGCCACTCCTTGGGCCCAAATGTATTATGACCCAGTTCACCACCTCATAGCAAGCTGAGATGGTACCACTAGGATGGCCTTGAAGAGCAGAGGTACTTCTAGAGGTGGGTTTTATTCTGCCATTGCACTGTCCCATTGATGGAAGTCTATGGGAGGTCCAAAGAACAGCACCTTGCAACTCTTCTCAATCTTTTCTAGTGGAAGTGAAGCAGGGGAAGAGGGATTGTGGGAGGGAGATGAGGACGGAGGGCAGATGTCCCTAGTTGAAGTATGAAGGGAGATCTGGGAAAGGAGGAAAGGATGGAGTCATGGTCAAAAGTGCCTTATAGCAAGATAAAGGTACCAGGTAAAGGTACAGATAAAGGTACAGGTAAAGGTACAGGTAAAGGTACAGGTACAGGTTGCCCTTGCTTGAAAGCCAGGCGTATCCAAGTCTAGGGGTCAGTGCTCGACTCTCTTTACAGTCAAAGAACCAGCACTGTCTGCAGCTGCAGACATTTCCATGATCATGCAGCAGGCATGACTAGACACTGGAGTGCACAAAATGTTGTTACTTTTCCTGCCAAATCAGTACCTGTTTATCTATTTGCAATTTCTTACTTTCAAGCTGCTAGGTTGGAAGGAACTGGGACAGAGACCAGAGCTTACTCTGTCATGCAGCACTCGGGTCTCAAACTGCTGACCTGCCAACCTTTCAGTCATCAAGTTAAACATCTTAACCACTAAGCCACCACAGTCCCCATGCCTTATAGAAGGGCCAGCATAACAGTGTGAGTCAGAAGCAGCGATGGGCACCAGCAGGTTCACACCAGTTTGTCAGAACCGGTATCCGAAATTCTGGCTGGCCCTGACCATCCAAGTTTTGAAATAAAGTAGTCCTAATTTGGGTGCTACACAGGGCTTTCCCCCTGGCCATGCCCACCATACCACACCCGCAATGTGGTAGTAAATTTTTTGGGAGTCCACCACTGGTCAGAAGCCAGAAGCAATCCAAAATGGAGTACGGAAATTCCTTAACCGCAAAATATAAGATGATGAAGTAACAGTGTTCAAAAAGTCCTCCTGCTCAAAGATTCAAAGAGAGCAAAGTGGTGTGCCTGAGTTTGCTGGAAATTTGCACCAACGGTGGCAATCAGGTGAGAGGAAGGATGAGAAAATGTGAGATAACACTGAGGTCAGATGAGCTGATGTGAGGAGAAATTGACACACTTCTGTATAGCTGATTCACTCTACTCTGTAAAAGAAATTGGTTATTCATTTGTCACACAATTGCATCCAACAAGAAACCCGTCTTCCCATTTAATAGACAAAATTCAACTTCGCTAGCATAGCTGCTGCTCCTTAATTAAACTTTCTAATGTTATCCCCCCCCCCCCAATCAGCCTCTCCAGTGGTTGCTTGCCCAGAAATCTCTACAGATTTCAGCCTCCTATCCTAAACCTTCTAAGCACTTTACTCAAAACAATGTGGGTTGATGCTTTGTTCTAACTCCTGGGAGAGGAACTGCATGGATTGTTTTTTCAGAGGAGGGGGGAGGAGGGCTACTAATTGAATTATTTCCCCTGATAACCTTTGCCCAGATATTTCTTGCATACCCCATTACTTTAACTTAGTAGGCGTGAAGGAGGGGCAGGATGAAGGAGGATGCATCCAAATGTTCTGATCAGGTGGGCACTTCTGAAATCCCACCCGCAGAAAAGCAGCCTGTGAGCCATCTCTCTGCAGTGCTCGCCAAACATCAAGCTTGCAGGGCTTAGCCTGCTTTTGCGTTTACTGGTTGTGATCTGCAGAAGAGATGAGATCTTTCAGTTTAGCTTGGGAATAGTGGGGGAGACAAGACAGGCAAGGAGGTGTGTCTCTCTGTGCGCGGAATACTCCCCCCCCCCAGTTTAAGAGATTGCTCTGTTCTCTCCATAGAGCCTCTCTGATCATACCCTTGGCCAGGACCTCCAGAGCACGAGGACAGGGCAAAGGCAGTGAGTATCTTCTCTTGATCTGTCTGTCTCTCTGTATGTGTCTGTCTCCCAGTTTGCCTGTCTGAGATGCACAATCCATGTTTAAATTGTCTGCTAGTCTCTGTGCGTCTGCATTTGATAAGCATTTTTAATGTCCTTGTGCCTCCCCTTTAAAACAAATTTATATTCTGTTCGATTTTGATCTTTGCTAGTTGTTTTCCTCATGGAATGAAATTATCAAAATACTGTACAGTGGTGCCTCACTTAAAGAACATAATGCATTCCACGGGATTGCTCTTTAAGCGAGTTTGCTCTTTAAGCAAAACACCATTGTAAGTGACCGATTGTGACTTCTGGTGGGGGGGGGATTGTGAACCCCGATTTAGTTGTTTAGTGGATTTTTGGTTGGTTTTAGCTGTTAATTGAGGCAACCATTCAGAGAAAATCCTGCTCTTTACACGAATTAGTCTCTAAGCGAGGCACTCTTTATGCAAGGTTTGACTGTAATTTAAAAGGATGCTATTGCCTTGCTTTTAAGTGGAGTCCTGTAATATGAGCAAACCCTCTTCTTGCCTCAAAATCTTTATCTGAACATGAAGAAAGAGGTGTTCTTATGCTGCCCAGTTTATCACAGAAGGATAATAAGAAGCTTTTGGCGAGGAAAATAACAGTGACAGAAATGTGGGTCTATCTTGGTGTTCACACATAGAAAGTTAAATCTCTCTCTCTCTCTCTCTCTCTCTCTCTCTCTCACACACACACACACACACACACACACACACACACACACACACACACACACACACACACACACACACACACACACACACACACACACACACACACACCTCTTGTGCCTCTCCCTATTGTACTGAGAACAGATGAAGGCAGATGGATTCACCAGGGTCTTGGATTTGTTCTTGGCTTGGCTTTGTTCTTGGGCTCGCTCTGAAATCATGAATAAATAAAATATCTTCTGGAATCCAGGACAGGATGGGTGGGGGGAGAAGGGCAAACTGGAGGGTAGGAGTGGTTGCTAAGAGGTTCCTTGGTAGAGAAAGGAAGGAGTGTGCCAATGGGTTGTAGAGAGAGGAGCTGGCCAACGGAAGATCTGATGTCCTCAGAATGAGGCCAGATGACATCTAAGCATCACTTTGAAGTACTTGCAACTTGGTGATTGCAGGGAGCAGAGTCGTTCTGTTGCCCCTCCTCTTGCACTGCTGCATAACCAGCAATGATGGATAACAGGGAAAGATCACCTTCTTTCTTAGACAGGCAGAGAAACTAGAACAGCAGCATCCTTGGAGATGGGGCAGCAGTGAGACCCAAAGTCCATGCATTGAACATTCTGGCCAGTGGGGTCTAGGGACAGAGAGTCATGTCTTCAAGCCCCGCATGGGCGAAGGGCCCTGATGTTGTGTTAATGAGGAAATTTAAAGGTGGTTAAAGAATTACAGGGATTGATTTCAGCTAAAATACTGCACAAGGCAAATGGTTCGGAGGGGGTGGGATTAAAAAATGCATTTGTCAGTGCGTAATACAATCCCTGCTTCATTAGTTAGAAGAGATGAGTCTCTCTCCCCACCTTCTCTTTCATATAATCGGATTTTAAAACAAATATTGGCATTGACCACTGTTAGCCTATTCTAAATTTTACAGTCTCTCAATGCTAGCTCTGTCTGCACTGTCATTCTTTTTCTTTTTCTGGCCTCCCTCTGTCATTCTGGTAAGGCAGGGAAGAAAGGAAATTATGAAATACAGTACTGTACTGGTAATTCTACCCGTGTCTCATTGAATGTAATAAAATATAACTAAGGTAAAGGTTTCCCTTGTTCAAAAGCCAGTTGTATCCGACTCTAGGGTTCAGTGCTCATCTCTGTTTCAAAACGGAAGAGCCAGTGCTGTCTGCTTCTGCAGAAATTTCTGTAGTCATGTGGCAGGCATGACTAGACACTGGAGCGCACAGAACCCTGTTACCTTCCCACCGAAGTGGTCCCTATTTATCTACTTGCAACTTCTTGTTTTCAAACTGCTAGGCTGGCAGGAACTGGGACAAAGACGGGAGCTCATTCCATCCTGCAGTACTCGGGAATTGAACTGCTGACCTTCCACCTCTCAGTCAGCGTCTTAGCCACCTGAGCCACTGCAGATAACTACTTCCAATATGATCTATTCCATTCCATTCCTTGTTTCTCTACCAGCAACATCCTTTAGCAGCATATTTCAAGGATTTGTATCCCTTCACATGCATATATTTCAATAATTGTCAATACACTAACCCTTTAAGGTGGGCCAGAATCTTTGCATTTTTACTGCAGATGCAGAAGTAGAGGCCAACCTATTGGTTTAATTCAGAGTTTAATGCAGAATATTGTCAACTAAATTGCAGTGCCTTTAGCTGCCAATATTCTCTTGGCTTTTATGTCAACTTTCCTTATTATTTTGACCAGTTCACAGTCAGAAGCGGAAAGTACAGTAGCCCTTTGGTGACCAGATTTCTCAGAGTTTCCTGAGTGAACAATGTGACTTGCAAAAGAAACCTGTGTTAATCTCCCAGTGACCACAAAAATAAGGCAAATGGCAGTCTTTAACAGTTAAGGGAGCAATGATTAAAAGTGTGAAGAAGCATTGTTTGGTCCATTTACATACATACATACATACATACATACATACATACTTACTTACTTACTTACTTACTTACTTACTTACTTACTTACTTACTTATTGGTCACATTTATATGCCACCCTACTTGCATAGTAACTCAGGGCAGCTAAAATAGAGTCATAAAACAACAATAAAACACAACAATTTGGCTGATCCATTCCACCCCAATGTCCTTCAGACAAAGGACACTTCTTTTGTTCTAAAAATACGTGATACTGCCATCCACTTTATATTAGTTCTTACCTACTAGATAAGGGACTGCAGTGGCTCAAGTGGCTAAGATGCTGACTGGAAGGCAGGAGGTCAGCAGTTTGATTCCTGAGTACTGCAGGACAGAATGAGCTCCAGTCTCTGTCCCAGCTCCTGCCAACCTAGCCGTTTGAAAGCAAGATATTGCAAGTAGATAAATAGGGACCACTTTGGTGGGAAGGTAAACAGTGTTCTGTGCACTCCAGTGTCTAGTCATACCTGCCACATGACCTCTGGCTCTTCAGCTTTGAAACAGAGATGAGCACTGAACCCTAGAGTCGGATATGACTGGCTTTCGAGCAAGGGAAACCTTGACCTTACCTACTAGATAAAGCCTGAGATCTCAATCTTTTAAAACCAGGTGCCGGGTCACGCTCTCTCAGACAGCTTCAGGGGTCAGATGGCCATTGTGCCCTTCCTCCACACATGGCACTTCCAGATGTGGTGAAGTTGGTGGTGGTCCACATGAAATGGCACAGTGGGCCACAGGTTGAGAATCCCTTAGTTAAAGGATAAATCAAAGTCTAAATGGCAAATTTCCAAGCACAGCAATACCTCGGATAACGCTAAGACTTGGTTCCACAAGTCTTGGTATTATTCGATTTTTAGTGTTATCTGATCTGTGTTAAAATCCTATGGGATGGATCGGATAACGTTAAAACTCCATAGAGATACATTGTAACCTCATAGGCTTTAGCGGTTGTTATCCGATCCATCCCATAGGACCTTAACGTTATTTGATCCAATTCTCCTCCCCAGATTACTTAACGTTTTGCAATTTTAGCGTTATCCAAGGTAAACGTTATCGGAGGTATTACTGCATATCCTCTTTAGACAGAAATTTATAAGAGAGGCATGGTGCAATGGTAATCTGAGAGCTGAAGAAAAGGAATGTATTTCCAGACCAGGAATAACTGTCAGGAGGTCAATATTTAGTCACTATTTTTCTCATTATTGTCTCTCCCACAAATGGCGTAGGGGCTTTTTTTAGTCCATTTTCATCCAGTGATCTGAAATGAACATTGCTTTGGTGGATATATGGCCTTAAGGGAGGCATTTCAAATGCCACCCATCCAATGAGTCTCCTCTGCAAATGACTCAATACTACCAGCTTTTCTTCTTCATCCAGGAGTTAAGCTGTTCTTTATTTTGTTTTATTTTTTAAAATCTCAGCTGGGGAAAAAAATAGGCCTCACAACAGAAGAGGAACTTTGGCAAGAGAGACAGCAAAAGGTGATAGCTATGTAGATTGCCATACATTACGAAACTTACTTAGACTTCTTTCACTCCTTCATAGTACTGTAGTCTCCATTGTAACAATGCATGGAGATAGAGGAGAGGTTGAGCACTTTTTCAGATAACATATGCTCAGATATGAGTAGCACCTGATGCCAATGAATTTAAGATAATAATGGCAGCATATGTTTTCATGGAAAATTGGTGGCAGGGGATGCAACTCGTATCCAAGAATGCATTTTTTCCTGAAGCAGGAAAAATGTCATTGGCATGAAATTGTTTAATTGCAATGAAGTGACCCACAGACTATGATCACGGAGCCATGTCCTATGGGACATATGAAATGAGACATGCAAGATTTAACACCGGGACTGCAATGGACTGCCACCACCTTGGGGATATTATCAAGGTGCGCCTTCACAACCAGTCCATCTGGCATGACCTCTTCTGCCTCCATGGCCATTGGGAAACAGAGCTCCTCCTCTGCTCATTAGGCATTGTGCACAATATGATGGTTTCCAGTGGCATTTCCACCACTGAGGGGGATCATCACCCCACCTAAAGGGGCTCATCTGCTGGTAGCTGTTGGTCCCTTTAGGGAGTCAGGTTATACACTCAGCGTTGAATCGCTGGCTGTTCGGTCTACTCCAGTGTTTCCCAAATGCTGGTTTTTGGACTTCAATTCCCAGAAGCCTAAGTCATTTCCCCAAAGCACTGATCAGCCAATGTACTGACTGAGGCTTCTGGGCATTGAAGTCCACTAGTGGGCTGTTTACCCCTTGTTGGGAACCACTGGTCTACTCCATTACCATAGTGGGATGCCTGGCCAGACATGTTCATGGAAAATACAGTATGACAATTGATCAATATAGTAACCAGATATTCAAAGACATGTTCTTGTGATTTTTACAACATCCTAGACCTGACAGGGATACCCTGTGGTAGAGCGGACAGAATAATGAATTAGAACTCAGAAGGCCTGGGTTTGAATCCCTGCTCAGCTATGGCAAATCACTAGGGGAGAGGAACTATTAACACTACTCCTTGAATATCTCATTTAACATGAAAGCCCTGATTTAATTTGATTTTGAAAGCTAAGCAGGGTGGGGGCTGGTTAGAAGTTGAATGGGAGACTATCAGGAAACAACTAAGGATAGAGTTCTGCAATACACACCGGTCAGCCACTGTCAGCCAGAGTTGGCATTATTGGATTTAGCAGACCAAGACTTAGCTTCCAGAGTACCCCATCTTGCCTGCTGATCCTTTCCTGTTCATGTTATAAGACACAAGCAACTGCTGTAGCTTTGGATGTTTTGGTAAACCATGGCTTAAGCAAGGTAAAGTTGGCAGGCTAACAAAATTATGGGTCCAGAATGTTGTTTATAGGGTAGCCTATTCTCCTAAACCAGATCAATCATGAGTGGAGTAGCTCTCTTTTGCCAAATGGCATTGTGCGACTGCTATCCATCAGCAAACTGAAAGCTGGACTTTAGCCTCAGGAGCAGGGGAAAGGATAACAACGACAGTGTTTCTTGCTGAGGCTAATTCTACATATGGAGGACCACACAAGGACCCTAAGTTATTGCTTCTTGGAGGCAAAAGGATTAATCCGTTTGTGCAAAGGATTCTTTGGGTTTTACAGAACACAATCTTATTGCTTTTCCTTCCCTGGAATCTTGGCTCCTGGAAACAACACTGGTGGCCAGCTGTACAAGGCAGCCAGTGGAGGCTTAATTAAATGGGATGCCTGCATAGCAGCATTACTGATGCTTAACAGGTAACTATTGAGGGGGGGGGGACACCTTTTCCTCATATACGATGCCTGTCCTCCTCATCCTGGATTTTGCCTGAGAAAATTGTGAGCTTGCTGACTTTGTTGTAGTGACTTGAGTAGACGTTCTATTGATTTCATTGGGAGGTAGGCCATGATATTAACACATGCAGCAGAGAAAGAGGATAAAGTAAACTATAATAGGTCCGGTCTACTTTTTTAACAGCTTCTTTAGGTCCTTTACCGTTACCATGATCTCTGATTTTAGAGAGTGATTTGCTCCTCCAAATGAGAAAGCTTCTCGGATGATTGAAGGTGTTCTCCCCAATCGTTTGAGAAGAGGATCTTTTAGTAAAGGTAAAGGTTGCCCTTACACTGTTGCTAAGAGGACTGCCCCAACCCTCTTGGCAGCAGCCATACTTCATAGCTGATCAGGGCAGGGATGGGATGACAAATTTTTTACTACCACACCGTGATGTCACGGATGTTGTGGGTGTGTCCAATGTCATGACATCATGATGTCGTGGGCGGAGCTGACATCATGACGTTGTGGGCAGGAAAAATAAATAAATAAATTAAATTAAATTAAAATAAAATAAACACACACACACACACACACACCTTAACCCACCCACCCACCCAAACAACCACAACACAAACCCGTAAATAAATTACATAAATAAAAAATAAAAATTAAATAAAAATACACCCACCCACCCCAAACACAAATAAATCCACCCACCCACCCACCCCAAACACAAATAAACCCACCCACCCACTCACCCCAAACACAAATACAAGCCCCAAACACAAACCCTGGGTCACTTACCCTAGGTCGGTCGACTTGTCCAGGAGCAGAAGAGGCGACAGCATGGTGGCGCGGTGGTAAACCATCACAGTGGCCTAGTAGTGTGCTGCGGCAAGGAAAGGCTGCTGCTGCTACTGCTGCTTTAAGTGCTGCGTGCACTTCCTGTCCAGGCAGCCATAATGGCTGCCCGTAACTGTGCATGCGTCAAACCTCTATTTGACACATGTGCAGTTCTATTTCTTACTGCCAATACCATTCTGGCTGCCCAGAAAAAAAATTTGGGGAGGCGACCAAACCGGTCACCCGGGGTTCTACGAATCCCCCAGAGAACCCCTCAGGATGGGCGCTACCGGTTTGGGCGAACCAGACCGAACTGTTAACATCCCATCACTGGATCAGGGGAACATGCTCATATGTTGGGGGTGGGATAAAATACACATTTTAGTAGGGCTCTTTGATGGGGTCTCAATATGGGACAGGTTGGCGGCAGGTCGGCCTGATTAAAGTATTCACACAATCTGAGCAATTGACCACAACGGGCCCCCAGCCCACACCCAAAAGCAGGCTATACGTCCATGTAGACAGCTTCTATGTCATACTAGTATTCTGGAGAGGAAAACTGCATTTCTGGGGCTTTGTAGACATAGCCGATCAGGAGGTGAGGTTTGAGCTTGGCCTGCTTCCTGATGTGTTAGCACATTCAGGTACAGTCACTTATAAACAGTGGTCATCTTGACCACATTTCTACCACTTCAAGAGGCTACTATTTTATCCTTCCGAAACTGCAAACACAGTTTAATTTTCAAATAATATGTTTGTTTGTTTGTTTGTTTGTTTGCTCAACCACACAAACTCACTATAATGTTCCCCCCTCCCCGCAACATTATGTTCAATTTTGGCTCCTTATGTTTTTACCTTTGGTCTTGCTTTTCCTTTTGGGCATTGCCAACTGTGTTCCAACTATTAGGACTTCCCTGACTGCTTTGTTTTTCTGTTGCCTCTCTGCTTTTTCTACATTTCAATTCCTTCCTTTGCTCCCTTCCTTCTAGACACCAGAGAAGGTAAAGCAGCATTGCTGTGATTCCTGTTCTGTGCCTAAACTGAGAGAGCTGACAATTTTCCCCAGCATTGCTAGAATACTTCCTGTGAGTTAGGACAGAAAGCATGCAAAGCATCTAACATTGTCATACAGTGAAACTCAAGGTTTTTGTGTTAAGTTGCAACAGCTTTTCTAGCCTTTAAAAAAAAATAAGAACATGGTACATTTTGTTCTCAAAGTGCCTTCACCAATAAATTGTCCTTGGTGGAATTTTCCCCCTTTTTCTCAAGTCTATGATGGGGTAGTGTGTACCAGTTCTTTTTAAAAACTGCACCACAGGTAGACTATTAGTATTTTGGATGTAGAAAGAGGAAGCTCAATCACAATTTTTGACTCAGAGTTTAGCTGTATCATTCATCAGTCTACTTTATCACACACAGAGTTGATCAGATGTAATGGCAGCATGGGGAACCTTGTGAACAATAGGGAAGAGGTATAATATAAATGCAAAACAAACAAGTAAATATTTACCTTATGCAATCACTATTTTCTTGCCTGGTACCTAAATTTACAGTTGTACCTCACTTAAAGAGCATAATGTGTTCCACAGGATTGCTCTTTAAGCGAGTTTGCTCTTTAAGCGAAACACGTAAGTGACCAATTGTGACTTCGGGGGGGGGGGGATTGCAAACCCTGATTTATTTGTTAAGCAAATTTTTGGTTGGTTTTATTTGTTAAGCGAAGCGAACATTCAGAGAAAATTCTGCTCTTTAAGCGAGTTACTCTTTAAGCGAGGCACTCTTTATGCGAGGTTTGACTGTACCTGCTTTTCCGGTAGCAAAAGACAATCCACTTGCATAGGAACTGGTTTTTGATATTTCTTAACATTCTGCTAAAAAGGTTGCATTGTTTTGCAAGGTGCTGTGAGTCAGCAAGAAAAGGACAGAGCAGATCTCTGATATCTCTCTGTGTGCAGAAAACATAAGGACTCTCTACTTTAATGAGTTCAATTAGCAGGGTAACTCACAGCGGAGGCAGTTTTCACTGGTGGATAAAGATTTTAATTGGTGTTGTTCTGAGTTAAGGGTCTGCTTGTTTCTCTTCCGAAGTTGCTTTGCTTCTCATATGATACAGTAGTAGAGATTTCAGTAAAAAATAACATCTCTTTCTTCTATCAAGCAGAGGTGGCTTTTGTTTAATAGACTGCAAGTCATCTTACAAACTGATTTTTCCAGTGTCATAAGAAAGAATACCAAGACTGACCAGCTGGCAACATGCAAATTTAATGGAGTGAAAGATGGATGGTTAATATAGTGTACCTGTTTGAATAAGCTTCTTCTTCTTCTTCTCCTCCTCCTCCTCCTGTGTCTAGTCCAGATGAGAAGCTGCCAAAACGAACCCACCTTTTGGTGGGTTCATTCTGCTGTTAGTTTCAGTGTGAGAAAGATTAGTCGGCAATACAAGGTTGCCGTTACCAGGGTATGCCCAAATGTGGTTCAAAAATGCCAGTCTTTGTGGAGACTTTTTCTGTGTATCCCCTTGAATAAGCTAACAACCTTGAAAATAGGGTGTTGGAAAAAATGGGTTATTTTTAATTTCTAATTCAAAAATCTTCCATGAGGATTGGAAGCCTCATTCATCTCATCACCTATTAGGAATTTCTTTGTGTGCATTCACTAAAATACAGGTACTTATTGCTTTTTGTCAAACACTGCAGGACATTGTAAAGCCTGTCTTCCTCCCTCTTTTTTTTTTTTTTTGCATGAGCTAAATCAGGGATTCTCAACTTGCGGCCCGTGGCCCAGATGCGGCCCATGGCACCATTACATGTGCCCCCACCTCCTCCACACCCAAAAGTGCCATGTGATGGAGGAAGGGCAAAATGGCTGTCTGGCCCCCGAAGCTGTCTGAGGGAGTGTGACCTGGCCCCTGGCTTTGAAAAGTTGAGAACTCTTGAGCTAAATGCTACAGAGCAGGCTGCCTGCTGCCAAGGAGACGATAACTGAATTCCGGTAACATTTAAATCTGCTCTGAAAGTATATTTGAAATATTCAATAGATAGAAACTCCCCAAAAGTGTTAATAACAGAAGGGAGAAGTGGGCACAGTAAAATTATCTCCGAGACAGTGCCAAAGCTTTCTGCAAAAGCTTGCCATATGGCATTGAGAACTGTCATCTTATATTTAACTGTGCAGCAATGGAAGTCTCTTGCAGATTGTTACAATGAGGAGCGATCAGAAGAAAGTCCCTTGAGGCTCAGGGTGGAGTTTTTAAAAATGGGTGACTGGAAACTATCACAGATTGTGGTTGTTGAGCCTCAATATGATAGTATTTTAGTGGTTTCAAAAGCAGCAGGGGATGCCGGCAGGAGCTTTAAGAACTAATGGGGAACTGAACTGCTTGCTAGAAAGACGGCTTTCTCGCCATTGCTGATATCCCTGCCTTGCCATGAGAGAGAGAGTCCAGTCAGAGTTCAAAAGTGGAGTGAAAGGAAGCATTGAAGAGGGAATTGGACAACCATCTCTCACATCTGCTCTGATTCAGATTCCTGCAGTTGGCCTATGATTCTGTGAGGTGGAAAATTGTACACTGCCAAACGAATTCTGTCCTTGCTCAATAAATGTAAAGGGTGAAACTTGACAAAAACTGTGGCCTGCTATCATGTTATCTCCTTACCTTCATTTTGGTCCTGAGCAGGGGTGCCCAAACTACGGCCCGGGGACTGGATCTGGCCCCCAATGCTAATTCATCCAGCCTGTAAGCCCTCGTCACTCCTTGAATCAGAAGTAAAACGCGCCCATACGGGCACGTTTTACTTCTGTTTCCAAGAGCCATGAGGGATTCGTGGGCTGGATGAATTGGCATCTGGGGCTGAATCCGGCCCTCAGGCCATTTACTTACTTACTTCAGATTTATATTGCTGCCCACTCGCCAAGGCGACTCATAGTGACCAGCCCCCTGAACCACGTGACCCAAAAAGTTTGGGCACCCTTGGTCATGAGCATCAAGGTGGAAAGCTGGAATGAACTCTAATTCCCAAACAGACAATCTTACTCAGCAGGCACATGCTCAAGATTTAGCTTCAAGATTTATCAGCTGCCTTTAAGGTAAACCATTCCAAGGTAACCTGTAACAAAACACACTGAAACAATGAGAGCGACAATAAAAGCCATAATAAAAGGGGAAGTAACCATTAAACCCAGACGGTGAGACATCCAGAACCTCCCCAGGCACAATTTGAACTCAATTATAGGCTAAGCTACAGAGGCAGAGCTTCAGGTACATTTGGCAATGAACAGTGATTGGTTCCAGTCCTCTCTTGAATGTACAATTCGGACTAGACCAAACATGTGCCAGATGGACAAAGACAAGTTTAATGCAGCAGAGGAGAGACTGGGACAGACTTTTTATTCATTATATTTTTACCCTGCCCATCTAAGAGATATTCCTACAGTTGTACCTCGTTTAAAGAGCATAATGCATTCCACAGGATTGCTCTTTAAGCGAGTTTGCTCTTTTTAAGCGAAACACCATTGTAAGTGACCAATTGTGGGGGGATTGTGAACCCCGATTTATTTGTTAAGCGAGTTTTTGGTTGGTTTATTTGTTAAGCGAAGCGACCATTCAGAGAAAATTCTGCTCTTTAAGCAAGTTACTCTTTAAGCGAAACATTCTTTATGCGAGGTTTGACTGTACTCTGGAAAGGTAACAATAGCAAATGCACACATTAAAAGCAATCACACATTTCTAAAAATACTGTAATATAAATATACAATATAACCCCGTATAATGAATTTAATTCATTCCGCTGGGCTAGTCGATGTATGGTTTTACTGCTATATGGAGGCTCGAAAAAGACGCTACCGCCTCCGCCGCTGCCGTGCCCTCCCGGCCCTGACACCGGCTGGGAGGATAAAAGGAGCCTCCCTTGGTCGAGTGAGGCTCGAAAAAGATGACGACGACGCGCCCTCCCGGCCCCCGACACCTGCCGGGAGGATAAAAGGAGCCTCCCTTGGTTGAGGGAGGCTCGAAAAGGACGCCACCGCCGCACCCTCCCGGCCCCCGACACCGGCCGGGAGGATAAAAGGAGCCTCCCGTGGCCGAGGGAGGCTCGAAGCAGACGCCGCCACCACCGCGCCCTTGTTGGACTCTCCCTCGGGCAGTTGGCCTTGAAGGGAGGAAACCGTGGGTCCCGGGCGGCGATAGAGGACTTTGTCTGGCTGGAGTTTGTTTTGTTCTGTTTTGTAATTTGTGATACTGTTTCTTTATGTTGTGTAAAACTGCCTAGAGTCAGGTTCGCCTGAGCAAGGCGGGGTATAAATTTGAAAAAATAATAAATAAATAAATAAATAATATGATGCATGCACTGTATCACAAATTTCTCTATGGGACGCATCATACAACAAATATCTCTATGGGGAAAATCGTACAAAGAAAAATATTTGTTGTACGATTTTTCCCATGGAGAAATTTTGTTGTATGATGCATCCAATAGGGAAGAACTGCATTGTACAACAACAAAAATCGTTGTACGATGCAACTCCCCCCCCCCCCCAATTCCATTTGTTGTACAATTTATTCATTGTATAATGCAATCGTTATATGAGGTTCCACTGTACCAGGAATACACAGACATGGGAGTAATTCCATTTTTAGGTTATGATTCCCAGAATAACCCTGCCACTGGTTCAAGTCCCCCCCCTCCACCCCCAGCCTGGTTCACTTCCCAGGGTGGGAAGAGCAGAAAAGGTTAAAGCAACAGAGTGTGTCAAGGTAAGTTGGACAGTTTCAGTCTTTTCCTGTGCACCTTTCATTTTGACCGAATTAATCAGACCTCCAAAAGTGATTCTGGAGACAAAAGAAATAATAACAACACACTGAATCCACACATCACTTAGGGATGGTTTATTTCCCAAACTTTGGAAGAAGTAGAGTTTATCTCCTCTTAAGGAAAATCAATTAATATCTGTCTTAATAAATGCGTGTATAAGCTCTTATAGTAAACACCAGTTTTTCTCTATGCATAATCAGTGGAACGGTCCATTGATTATAGATCATAATTTTTTTAAACATAACAAAAGCATTTTCAGTAGGCCAATGATGATGATGATGATGATGATGATGATGATGATGATGATGATGATGATGATGACGGTGGCTATAATCTTGTATCCCCCTCACTGGGGCATGTGTCTCATTAAACACTCGTAAAACCTTCTGAGTAGAAGTGTATAAGATCTTGCTTCAGATTTGGTTTCACTCCCATACAAAAGGAAAGAATACATTCATTTTTGCTTTATAAATACGTGGTTTTGAAAATAATTTTCCACTTTCTTTTGCAAGGTGCTTTTACTTGCTAACTAATGTGAGGTGTTGTGCTCCTATTACCTGTATCAGTTGTCTGGTGCAGAGGGATTAGATAACATAGGCAGGAAATGTTTTCAAGGAAGATAAGGCAATTTTCTTTGCAAATTAGCCAGGAATAAATGAGAAATTGATTTTGACCACAGGGGGTTTTCTAGCTCTGTCTGCACAAAGGATGACCTTCCAAAAGATAAGGAAATTGCCTTTAAATCTCAGAAAGTTAGAAAACCATGAAGACAGCTTGAATTAATGCTAAATAAATATATATATAAACTAGCTGTTTGTTTTGGAGTGTGTATGAGTGTAAGAATATAGCAGTCTCTGGCAAGGTTTTCTTTGCAGGCGTGAGGATTAAGAGAGGCATGCTTTCAATATGAAATTTTCCTGACCTTTTTTTTAAACCATGAGGTAAGATTACATAAGCCACTTGCTTTCTATAAGCCTTCCATCCGCACACCTTCATTTTACAGGGCTGGGCTGATTCAGGAGAGGATGGTCCCTTTGCCACAGTTGTCACCGTATGTGTTCGTCTTTTACATTTTATTGCACTTTTATTGTATTGTTATTTTATTGCACTGTTATTTTTTATTGCATTGTTACATTTTATTGTATTGTTACATTTTATTGTACTGTAATGTTTGATATGTTGTGATTTTTGTGAGCCGCCCTGAGTTGACGTATGCTGAGTGGGCGGCATACAAATCGAATAAATCAAATCAAACCAAATCTTTTGCAGATGCAGACTTCCAGGTGGGATTCAGCATCTGGCACTGAACCTAGATTTATAAGAAAACTCACAGAAATTAAGTTTTCTTCCTCATGATAAGGGCAGAGCCTGCCAGGGGCACACAATAATTTCAGTGCCACTAGGCTAATTAAAAATAGTCAAACCAAGAACCCTCTAAGCGGGGTACATAGTTGGTTTGAACTAGTAGAGAGAAACACTTATTTAACCCCTCTCTTACCGTAATGCTACAGACCTTTTCCTCTTCTGAGGCTACACAAATAGCCCAAGTTGGCTCAAGACATTTTACTGTCGTACATCTGGCAAGTCAATGTAGAGAGAACCTAAAGCAGGGTTTCTCAACCTTGGTGCTCCAGATGTTCTTGGACTTCAATTACCAGAAGTCCAAGTCAGCATACCTGCTGACCAGGACTCCTGGGAACTGAGGTTCAGGAACACCTGGAGCATCAAGGTTGGCCACCCCTGACCTAAAGCAACCAAGGAGTCTTCCAGACTGAGCATGTTACTCTGGCTTGTGCTGCATTCTTTGCTGTAAAGCTATGAAAGCTCTCAAAAGATCATAGGAGTTACCTAAGCTGTGCTCTTTTTACAGTGATGCAGGTAGGACTGACATGCATGCCCAGTACATCACCCAGAAAGAAGGCACAAGTACTGTTGACAAAGGTCAACACAGGTGAAGATGGAAGGGAAGCAGCTGCCCAATAACAGCAGAGATCTTTAGCTCTCTTACCTGAGTTCTCTTCTACAAAGGCTGTTTTGGCCATTGTTTCATGTCTGCCAGCTGTCAAATCTGGACTTTTCTCCAGCACTCTTCTCCTCTGTAGCCCAACATGTGCCTCTCCTTTGCCATTACTTCCTCCTGTCTCCCCCATTTTTGTCAGCACTAGCAATAAGATTAGGGAAGCGCCAGAGTGCCAACTTGCTGCTCTGTTTCGGAGACTGGCTTAATGCTGCAGTACTTTTAAATAATGGTGGAGCAGCAGGTTTCAGATTGGGAAGGGAGACAGCATAGTGCTAAACTGTGTCTCTGATACAAATGAGCATAACATAAACCAAGGATTTTAGGAGGGACAAGAAGGTGTGAGAACTCATGAGAAAAATGTCACATAACTAGCCAACAAGAATGTTGTCTGGATGTTGGGGTAATCTCTGTTAAGAATGGCAATAGGATACTGATGCTGCATCTGGAAAAGCACTAAGCTATGACACCTGAGACAGAAAAGCTCACCAATGCATCTTCCTGGGAATAAAAATGAAATAATAATTAATTAAATAATTTAGAAAAGGAATGACCTTTCAATATTAGCCATGAGGAATTGATGTAGGTACTCCCACAATGCTATTAAATTCACCGTTGCTATAGCCAGTTTTATCACTTTGTGGCCAACCTACTGATGGAGAGCTTCTCCATACTCATCTAGGTTGGTCCTTGTAGAACAGGTACTGCTGTTTGGGTTGAATTAGAAAACTTGACAAATCAGTAGTATATGCCAGTATGTAAATTCCATTGTCATAGTCTTAGAGAGGCCAGGGTCACCTCTGCATCTCATTGGGGGGAACCATAGCATAACTTTGCAGAGAATGATATAAACACACTAAACAAACAAATAAGAGCTGGCTGGCTTGTTTCTTGCTTTCTCCTATAACACAAGAACTTTTGGGGCACTGTAATGAAATTGATTGCTAGTGGAAAGTATGGTATTGGGTCCCCAAGATGAAGCAGTACTTTAGGATGGAGGTGGATGAATTCCTGCAGAAACAGTATAGAATATTGGCTCCTTTGTGACTGTTAAGAGACAAGGAAGGATGGTTGTGGGCTTCCTGGATGCATTCTGCTTGTGTGTGGCTGACAATATGGAGAAATTAGTTTTGAGACTACCAACTCCCTCTCTCCCTGCTTTAGGAGTGTGATTTTGGGAGTTACCATCCCAAGAGAGCGATGTTTCAAAGTTCTGGATGAGGACAGACTCTGGACCTGATCCAGCGGGACTTTCCTTATGTTCCCATGAAGCGTTGTTAACTGCTTTCCCTTCTTCTTTTCTTCCATTTGCTCCCCAACCTTGTATGACTGACTGCAGGAACAGAGGGATGAGGACCCGCCTGGGCTGCCTTTCTCACAAATCCGACTCGTGCAGCGACTTCACGGCTATCCTTCCGGACAAGCCCAACCGGGCCTTGAAGTGAGTAGAAAGGCAGTCCACCTACTTCTCTATTGCTGTTGTTCCATTGTTCTCCTTGGTTGTGAGGAACTTTCTCCCCTTTTGATTTCTGGTCTTTATGAGGAGTAAGTAAAGACAATTCCTTTTTACAAGATTGTTAGTAAAGGACGGAAGTAAGCCCTTATCTTCGCAAATTGCCTTCTTCAACTAGAAGAACCTTAATCCATGCAATTTACAGCAACATTAAGAATCCTCTGTCTCATAATATTTCATAATTTCCACATGCCAGGACAAAATTCTGTCGTCTTAACATGAATCATGTACAATTCATGACGGTGTTAAGTGAAGGACAACTAGTGCAGTGGGGTCTGAAAGTGTTTCAGGAAAATGGATAACAAAAACACATCTCCAGAACCTGGCTCTCTCCTCCATCCTGTCACAATGTGCTTTTCTTCACGTATATGGCTATTAAGTAGGCACAGGACCCCCTTCCTTCACTTCACATCAGAGGCTCAGAACAGAATGCTGGAAGGCTTAGCGCTCAACAACTGGTTAGGTTACAGAAGCAGAGGTGACAGGCAATAGTGCAGGGATGTTAGTGCCGAGGCATTAGCACTTGTGGTTTTGTGATCTGGCCAGATGGGTTCATGCACAGCTGGAAAGACTAAAGAACTGGCCAAGAGGCACCTGATGGCAGGGAAGGTGTCTGTTAGCACAGAGACAAAATGTAGGAACTCCTGCCTTTCTGAGACGTTCATTGCTAGGACCTTTTGCAGTTTTAAAAATGTCATAGCAACCAACCCCCTACACTGCATTAGGGCTGTGCCTGTTGGCATAATCAATATCCACAAGTTATTTGCAAATTAGAATCTTCCCAGAGCTGTTGTTTGCCTTATGGGGGAAAAAAATTACATATTGTATGTATACTGCATATGACATCTGTAAGTTTTCTCTTGTAGGGCAATAGTAGAGTTTTTATTTTTATATCAAGAAAGACAGAGGAGGGTTAACTCTTCTCTTCCAATGTGAGGTCCTGATTAGATTAGCCCTTCTCCACTGATAATTGCCCAATTACACAGAAACCAATCATGAGTCTCCTATATCATGTCTACTCCAATTCTCAGTGACAAGTTGCCAGAAATGGGAGGGAGAGCAAAAAGCTTTGAAGCAACATAATGGGCAAAAGCACAGGATTATCTCAATTTAGGGCAGTTCTGACCTGAAAATGATTACTTTCTCCCATCTCCACTTCTATTCTGATTCCAAATGTATCCCCCCACCCCTAGAGTGATTCAAACTACCGTAAACAAAAGTGATGTGGAATAGGTTGGGCAAACTTTATTTCTTTGTTTCAGCCACATATTTTGAAAAGTGAGGAAGGTATGGTCAGAGGAACTGATTTCCAAGTTATTTTGGTCAAATAATCTCAGCTGACAATTACAGCAGTTGCTTTTTAGCAGTGTTGGCGAATGTTGGCACTCTGGAGTGACAGTAAACCATTCATGTGGATTCACAAAGACTTGAGTTTCTAGGAATTGAAGTCTAAGAACCGCTAGAGTGACACGGTTCACCATCACTCCCTTATAGTATATAACTCCTGGTCCCCTATTTTCTTCCCACCTGTAGCAGTGATTGTTGCCTTTCATTGCCCATTTCTTTCTCATAGAAGATTATCAACAGAAGAAGCTACGAGATGGGCAGATTCCTTTGATGTTCTTCTGTCCCATAAATGTAAGTAGGAATTGCTTTTCCCCACCTCTTTGCAATGTATTTCAAGCTTCTTTCAGTGTATTATTTGCCCTCACTTCTTAGCAATTTACTGATGGGATAACAATGAGGCTTATTTCTTAATTGCTTCAAAGCGCTGAGAAGGGAGGAAGATCCAAATCTCTTAAGAAGCATAATAAATTGTACTCCTTGGGGATTTTCACTTGCAAGCTTTTAACTGACTTACTCCTTCAATCAAATATGTGATTTCGCTGTAAGATAACATATATGAGGAAATGTGTTTTATTTGCTTTCCAGGTCACACATCAGTAATATTCTTATATAACAAAATAGTATAAAATAATGTCAAACAGAAATCTTTAGAGATGATGGGAGGTACGAAACACATGGTTGCACCCTGTTCTTGTTACTTCCACTGACACACTGCTGAAATTCAGTGGTGTAGCAGAGAAAGATGCTCTGAAAGTACTAGGAAGAAATAAATCACCAGAATAGCTATTTTTAGCCACAAAGACTGTCAAAATCCTAGCAGAAATATGCCAACAAATCCAGAAAACAAAACAATGGAGAGACAGACTGATTTGCTGTAAGCTAAGGAGTCAGACAAGGTACGTTTTATTCCTTTCTCTGTTCAGTTTGTATGGCAAACATATCACATGGAAATTCAGATGAAGGAGGAATGAAAGTTTGTGGAAGAAACATAAGTAAATTAAAATATGCAAATCACACCATCTTTTTGACAAGAAAGCAGCAATGACTTATAATGAAAGTAAAACAAGGAGGAGCCAAAGCAGTTGAACATTAAGAAGACAGAAATCATGACTGCAGAAGAACTATGCAACTTTAATATTAACAATGAAGAAAATGAATTTGTTAAAGATTTGGAAAAGATCTGTATACGTTCCACTCCCCAAAAAGGGTAATGCCAAAGAATGTTCAAATTATCAAACAATTGCGCTCATCCCTCACGCTAGCAAGGTGATGCTCAAGATAATACAGGATAGACTGCAACAGTATGTGGAGAGAGAATTACCAGAAGTGCAGGCGGGTTTCAGAAGAGGCAGGGGGACTAGAGACCACATTGCCAACATAAGATGGATCATGGAAAAAACAAAGGAATATCAGAAACAAGTCTACTTCTGTTTCATTGATTACACTAAGGCTTTTGACTGTGTCGATCACAACAAAATGTGGCAAGTAATTAAAGAGATGGGAATACCAGAACACCTTATAGGCCTCATGAGAAATCTGTACATGAATCAAGAAGCAACAGTTAGGACAGAAAATGGAATGACGGAGTGGTTTGGAATAGGAAAAGGAGTAAGACAAGGCTGCATTTTGTCACCCTGCTTATTCAACTTATACACAGAACACATAATGCGCAATGCAGGGATGGAGGAATCACAATTTGGGATCAAAATTGCTGGAAGAAACATCAACAATTTGAGATATGCAGATGATACCACCCTAATGGCAGAAAGTGAGGAGGACCTAAAGAAGCTCCTGATTAGGTTGAAAGAAGAAAGTGAAAAAGCTGTCTTGAGACTCAATATCAAGAAAACCAAGATCATGGCAACAGGCCCTATCAGTCCCTGGAAAATAATAAAGATGAAGCTAAAGTACTTTGGACATCGAATGAGAAGAGAGGATTCACTTGAGAAAGCCTTGATGCTTTGAAGGGTAGAGGGCAAAAGAAGAAGGGGACGGCCCAAGATGAGATGGCTAGATGGTATTGTGGAGGCAGTGGGCACAGAGCTGAGTGAGTTGAGGGGGATGGTGGAGGACAGGAGTGCCTGGCGGACGGTGGTCCATGGGGTCGCAGAGAGTCGGAATCGACTGTGCGACTGAACAACAACAAAGTTTAATCATCAATCTAAATGGAGATTGCAGCCAAGGTATCAGAAAAAGACTGAGACTTGGAAGGGCACTATGGTAGAAAAGATCATCAAGTATAAACATGTGCCACTGGAGACCAAGATCAGGATCATCCAAGCTCTTGTATTCCCAATTACAGACATGAAAACTGGACAGTAAAGAAAGATGACAGGATTTTTTTTTAATATGGTGCTGGAGATGTGCTTTGCAGATATCATAGGAAAATGAACAAATAGATCCTAGAACAAACCAAGTATGAACTCTCTCTTGAAATAAAAATTGTGAAACTGAACCTGACATTCTTTGGGCATACCATGAAAAGGCAAAATTCTCCAGAAAAGACAATACAGTAATGTTGAAAAAGTTGAGGACAGCCGGAAAAGTGGAAGACCAAAGAAGAGATTGATTCAGTCTAAATGAAGTCACAGAGTTGAGTTTACAAGAACTGAGCAGAGCTGTTGAGGAGAAGACATTTTGGAGATCTCTCATCCATATTGTTGCAATAAGTCAGCGGCATCTTGCTGATGTGTAATGACAATAGCAGAGGCCAAATGTAGCTAGAGAAATCCCTGGCTGTAATCTACTAGTAAGTTACAACTAGAGCAGGACTTTTGAATCAATGGAATTTACAGAGGAGTTGACTCACCCATTTCCCAATGATCCAGTTGCCCCGTTCCAGTTGTAGTTTACTACTGGATATCAATCCCTGGATCTTAGAATCAAAGCATATTCAACAGGACATCCATGTTTGTTTCTGTGTTTTCCTTCTTCGTGTATAAAGTGGGGAGAGTGACTTTACACTAGAAAGAGATGAGATGCTAAATAAAGGTGACCCATCTCCCATTCCCCAGTTTTATCTTTGAATGCTTTGTGTTTCAGGCACTTTGGCTTGCTAATATTCATGGTCTAGTAAAGAACCAAGAATGTAAAGTAGAAAGGAGTATCAGGCTCTCCTCATCAGCATGTCTCTCCATATACTTACAGTATAAAAGGCAATCCCCATTTAATTCATATGAAAAAGGGAAAGACAAATAAAGCCTAAAGTAACTGCCTTACATTGTCTATTTTGGTCTTTGTTTCCCCCTCTCTCGCATAGTTTGGGTATGCTTAATGTAGAGTAGATTTACTGTAATAAGCTAGACAAGTTAGCCAGGACTCCCATTTATTTTACTGGATCTGTTTTAAGCATGTCGAAATATTTGACTGCAGCCCACAGTGTTTAGTGAACCTTACTATGTGCGTTTTACTTCCACTTCCGGGTGACGAGGGCAGCAAGGGCTGGATAAATCTCAGTAAACCCATTCGTGTGGATTCACAGGGTGCTTGGGCTTCTGGGAATTGAAGTCCAAACATCTGGAGATCCAAGGTTTGCCATCACGACCCTAGACCAGTGATGGTGAACCCTGGCACTCCAGAAGTTCTTGGACTTCAATTCCCAGAAGCCCTGATCAACAGGTGTGTTGACTTGGCCTTCTGGGAATTTGAAGTCCAAGAACACCTGGAGTGCCAAGGTTCCCCATCACTGCCCTAGACCTGCGTCAGTGTTACTGCCACACTGTAGATTCCTAGCTTACTGATAAATTTTACAGACCTTCCAAGATGCCTAACCATTCCATTTACATGAATGGGAATTGTGCATGGATTTCTACCCACAACAATGTTCCAAGAGAAAAAGCTACATATTGTAATTATTACACAATATAACATCAGCTTGTTTTCTGCCATGTATAACCAATCAATTATCCTAGTGCTAGTCATGAAAACATTATTCTATTCTACTGACATATCACACTGGGTATATCCATATTTTCAATGATACTGGGTATAACCTGTAGCAGTTATTCCCACCCACCCCAAAATAATAATTCTGCAATATATTTTGGTGAATTTGTAAGTACTCGTATTATAATGCTGACTCTCCAGTCATCTCTGTAATCGAATTCTTTACCAAAACACATAGACAATGTACATAGGGTGGGGAACATGGGAACTGCAAAAATGACTATGTGAAATATACAGGTTTATTTTCTCTGTTTGTGTTTGAAAGCTTAAATCCTAACCTTCAGTTCCTTTGTAACTCTCAGGGCAGCAAATACCAATTAAAATAAATTGAATGAATTAGTGAGTAGAGATCTCTTGACTTTGTTTAATAAAGTATATATTTTGAAAAAAAAATATTTTGCAATACAATTAGGTACCAGAGAGTCCCACTCTTATTCTAAATGTGGCCACAGAGAGAACTTGCCTTTCATCAACATCAGTAATAATTTGGCCACAGGGAATGTCCTCTGTGTCAGATTGTAGACCTTGCGTAGGTTGGTATTGTGGGGAGAAACAAAGGGCTAAGGCAGGGGCTCCCAACCTATGGTCTGTGAACCAGACCTGGCCCACTGCACCATTTCATGTTGCCCGCTGCTGCACCTGGAAGTGGAAGCAGTTGCATTTACAACAGCCATAAAATGCGCCTGCACATGTGTAAATGCACTTATGCCAGCCATAAATGTGCCCTCAGGTGTTGTAAATGTGGAAGTGGGTTTATTTACTTCTGCTTCCGGGGGGGAGGGCGTGGTCAGGCCCACAGTGTAAGAAGGTTGGGAACCTCTGTGCTAAGGCATGAGATGGCATCGCTAACATTTTGGATTGCGCTTGGAACAGACTGGCAATCTGTGTAGGACAGAGGTACCCGAACTATGGACCATAGCCCTGATCTTGCCCCTGATGCCAATTCATCCAGCCTATACCACCCTCGTCAATCCCGGAAGCAGAAGTACGGGTGCACTTTGCTTCCTCTTCTGGGAGCGATGAAGGCGGTGCAAGCCGGATGAATTGGCATCAGGGGCCAGATCCAGCCCACAGGCCATACTTTGGGCACCCTTGGTGCAGGACAAAGGCTGCACAATCCCTTAGGTGAGTATTCATCAACCTCCCCACTCTAGATCAATTGCAGTTCCCCAAGTTTCTTCAGCAATAAATCCATGTAAAAGGCAGTGGACCAATTAGTTCTAGATCAGTATGGTGTGTGTACCCATTAGTTTTTTCAGGAATGGACACAGTTGCTTAAAAGCACATTTACTGCAGCCACTACCTCGGCATACAAGTGAAGCACCTTCCCACTGTCCAAAACCTACATCTCAGCTTCTGCAAGGAAGGCACTTCCCTATCCGTAAAAAAGACAAATTCCTATTCCAGTGCTTCCCCCAGGCCTTGTATGAATTAAACTTCAGTTTAAAGGTATTGACCTTCATCTAGCAGCTAGCCCAATAGGAATTCCAGACAGAGAACTGTATCAGCTTTCCTGGTAGCAGCTAGCCCAATAGGAATTCCCGACAGAGAGAGAGAGAGAGAGAGAGAGAGAGAGAGAGAGATTGTGATAAAGTTTGTGTATGACTGAGCACTCCTACACTGAATGAGTCTGGTGGGAGGGGAGTCATCAGCCTCTGAAGATCACCGATAAATAAACATGACATAAAAAGTTTACAAAAATCCAGGGTAGGAGCAGTTAACACTAGCGATGACATCATCACAACGGATACCTGTGACATAGACACACAATCACAGCTCGAAATGCAAAACATTAGCCATAAAAGAAATCCCCCCAATGTGATATTTTAAGCAACAATTCTTCGAAACTATTATGACTCAAGCTGTATTTTTTAAAAAAAATCTATGATGAGACCACATTCTAGGGAACATTGTTAAGATTCGCGTGATATTTTAAAATGCATCCTTTTTTAAGATAAAGAAGTGAAAAGGGAAAGCAGAGGTAAAATGCAGTTATGGAAATATTGGTATATGGCAGATACAGACCTCTTTTGTAAAAGGCCTTTTACACATGACCTTTTATATAAGGTAATCTTTTAACCAGAGAGTAGGCAGCTGGATCTCTTCAGATACCTTTTGGCTAATAACTGCAATTAAGCATGGCACTGTTTTCCTGGACTTCAGCCCACTCACTCCTTTCACCAGGAATCCCCCTAAATAAATTCTGGGGGTTTTATTGAAGAAATCAAAGACTTTCAGATGTTTTCAAGTTCTTACAGGTGATGAATTTAGACTGTGGCAGCTGTATTTGTCTTGTGGGTGGAGCTAAGCTATGGGAGCTTCAAGGAATTAGAGGTGTGTTAATTTTTTAGGTCCAGTCTGGTCGGGTTATGCTGCTATGGTAATAGAGTAGACCACACTGCCAGTGACTCAATGCTGAGTGTCAGGCGGTGGTTAACTAACCTAACAACCCTGAGGACTAATGGCTTGGGTGCTGAAGTACACAGGGAAGGGTGATGGTCCCCAAGTGGATAAAATTCCACTTGAATCCATCTTGATGGAGGGCAGCAGCTTCATCAATTCTGGCCTGGGGCTGAGGAGGTCCTTGTGTGCCAAAAGGGCTCAGGACCAAAAAGTGACTCACAGAACTGGATCAGTGGTATGGGTGTCCTGCTGCGAATGCGGAAAGCACATGGAAGGCCACTGCATATATTCTCAGGACAGTCTTCACACGAGGATTGCCAATATTTGGATTTGGATATGGCAGAACAACAAGATTTTTTTAAGGGGCCTTTTATGCAGATCCTCATAGATATTTTTTTGTACTGTTGGTTTTTGTGGGTTTTTTTGTACAGAGTCATCTGTAAGAACTTGAAAGTGACCCTTTGGTTTCTTGACTAGAGTGTCCAGGATTCTGGTTGGCGAATTCTGAGGGCTGAAGTGACAAGAAATACAAAAATCCCATGCCTAACCAATACCATCCCTAACCCTAACCAGCATAGCTAACATGGGAGATTATGGAAGGGTTTTGTCTGAAACCTTCTGGAGAACCACAGTCACCAGTCCCTGCTTTAAATCAAATAGCGGGTGATACTGCCCTTTTGGATAGGGGGATCTAAGTAGAGCAGAGGTTCCCAACGTGGGGCCCACACCCAGGCCTGTGCTGGGTACTGTGAGAGGGTGAAGGATAGGGGGAGGCTATTGGGGGGATGGGGAGGCAACAGTGATGGGCAGCCAAAATTTTTACTACCACGCCTGGAAGGCATGTAGAGCTGTTGCTTTGTAATAATATATGGAACCCACCACACAAAACATGGCAATGTTGCTAGTTTAAGGTGAAGAATTTAGTGCATTTGGGAACTGCAGGGCTGCTTGGGGAGCGGCTTCACCATGTTCAGTACAAACGCACATTTGCTACTGGTGGGGCAGAATCTCCCCACAACAACCACACATGTTTGGAGGGTGGTTCAGTATGGGAGGGAACCAGAGCTGGCTGCGAAGAGGGCTTTAAGTGGACTGTGACTGCTCTTTTACCAGACCGTACACAGCTAATCCCTTAAGTGGTTTTGCAATTGGTTTTTACATGCCTGAATTATGAGAAAAATAAGCCATGGAATGAATATTTATGCATATTTAAAAAAAGACAGAGCAGCCTTTCTGGAGCAGGGGACCGGGTGCAAAACTGAGAACGGAACTGTTCGATTTGCTGGTTATGTGGGTCAGTTAAACAAATTGCAAACTAGGGCCCACCCTGGGCATAAATAAACAAGTGTAACTACTTTTCAAATGCTATGTCTTTAGCACCAGACATCTTGATGGCCCATCAGTGACAGTTAAGTAAAACACACACTGATTTGCTTCCACACTGACACCCTTCTGTATTGGTGAGGCAATGCCTTCATATACATAGCTAGAATCAAGATAAAACTGGAATGCTTCAAATGCCTTAATACAGCTATTAATTGCCTGGCATTCCCTCTTCCTGGCCAAGATCTTTTATAATGTTTACTCGCAAGAAAATCTCATTCAGTGAAGATTCTCAGCTATGTGTCTGTTAGAATATATGCTGAATTCTTAGATGCTGCGAGGTTTGTTTTGTATTCACGTTGCTCTGGACTGTATGGTTTTACATTCTGTTTTCTGTTTAAATTGCTTTTATAAGGCATCTGATAGCACCAGGGAGTGACATACAATTATTGTCAATAAAATATATAAATGATATTTGAACAATTCCTTTTGATAATTTTGACCTGTCTTATGAGTGACACAAGAAGATAAGAAATAACAAACCTATAATATTTTCTCGGAGGTGCAGCTCTTGATGTCCGAGTTCTAGTTTTTTCCCTATGAAGGTAGTTAGTTGCTAATTTCATCCTCTTTTTTCCTTACACTGAATAAGTATTATTTTTCTATAAACATTGAAAGGGAGGAAAGATAAAAGGCAAGTAATTATAGTCGCATTTCCCCCATAGGCTGAGAAACTGAACTAGGGTGTTAAATATGCTGTTCAATACTAATCCTTCATCCATACTCAGTACTTGTCAGTAGTACTTAATTGAGGGCAAACAAAGCCCTCAGGAGATCTGTAAGGGCTTTAACCTGTTTAGAGTAGGTAGGTTGATGCTGCAGTTGTCTTTTGACACCAAAATTCTGGATAATGAATCTGAGGTTAAAATGAAAAGCTGTACCTAAAACAATGGGAGGCTGACAGTAACAACATGTGGATACTTTATACTAGGGCAGTTATGGCCAACCAGGTGTTCTTGGACTTCAATTCCCAGAAGACCAAGTCAGCATTCCTGCTGATCAGGGCTTCTGGGAATTGAAGTTCAAGAACATCTGGAGTCCCAAGGTTCGCCATTACTGTACTAGGGGTTCCCAACTTACGGCCCATGGGCTGGCCCTGGCCCATGCACCATTCCATCCAGCCAGTGATGGTATGTTCCCAGTTCACACCAGTTTGCCCGAATCGGTAGCAACATTCCCGGGTGGTTCACTGAACTGGTAGCAACCACCTAGGATTGGTTTTTTTTATGCATCTGGTTCAGAGGCCTCACCGGGGAAGAAAATATTAAATTTGGAGCCAAAATGGCTCCGGGGTACTGTGCATGTGTCAAACCTTCATTTGACACATGCACAGTTCTATTTTTTTACTGTGCATGCGTCAAATGAAAGTTTGACGCATGCGCAGTTCCTAGCAGCCATTTTGGCTGCCGGGAAAGGAAGGGCACAGGGAGTGCCTGAAGAAGCGGTGGCGGCCTTTCCGCGCCTGGCCCCGCCACCCCGCCAGGATGCTGTGCCGCTGCGGCAGTTTGCTGCCCGGCGCCGCCTCTGACATTGGCCACACCCATGACGTCACAGTGTGGTAGGAAATTTTTTGACATCCCATCACTGCATCCAGCCCATTGCCACCTTCACCACACCTGGAAGTGGAAGCAGTCATCCATATAATGCATGCCCAAACACACTCACAGCTGTTGTAAATGCAAAAGCAGGTGCATTTACAACAGTCATAAATGCACTCACTTCCATTTCCAAGGGGTGTGGTCCAGGCACACAGCGTAAAAAAGTTGGGCATTCCTGCTTTATACAATGTTAAACAAACAAAAGATGATTCAATTATTGGAACAAATGAAAAGATTTAGAGCAGTGGTTCCCAACCTTCTATTCACCACACCCTGCCCTAAGTGTCTCTAAAATCCTGACACCCCCCCCCCGACATATATTTCTTAGTATCCAAAAAGTGAACTCTTATTAATGTGGAGGAAGCCTAAAAGGCCTTTAATCTGGTCTTAACAAGCTTCCAAATTGCACCTCCCCCAATCAACCCTACCCGGGGGGGGGGGCGTCCCACTCTGGGAACCATGGATTTAGAGCAGGGGGTCCCAACATTTTTATGCCACGGGCCTGACCACACCCCCAGACAGATGAGCAGGCCAGACCACACGCCCCAGAAACGGAAGTAAATGTGTCTGCTTTTGCATTTACCAACCATGGGTGCATTTTTGACTGATGTAACTGTGTTTATGCATGCATGGGTGCATTTTACTGCTGTCATAAATGCATCTGCTTTCACTTCCTGGTGCAGAGGCGGTGGCGGGCCACATGAAATGGTACTGCAGGCTGGGTCTGGCCTGTAGGTTAAGAACCCCTGATTTAGAGCATCAAACAAGTAACTTCCTTGGCTTAGAGCTTCCTATATTTTCTAAACTAGCCTGTCTACTGTTCAGGCTGCCTTGAGGATCATACAATGAAATTAATTTCACCAAGTACTGTTTGTACATATCAAAAAAGAATAATTCTCTTTGCTTGGCATAGCCAAATAGCATGTCCCATAACAATACTGAGGTTGAAATAATGAAATACCTCTGCCATACAGCCAGTGCTGGGTTGTCAAAAATTCTGCTACCCCACTGTGATGTCATGGACGTCATGGGTGGAGCAAAAAATAAATAAATAAAAATTAAAAATGTCTGTGCATGTGTCAAACCTCTGTTTGACGCATGCACATATATTTTTTTAGTGTGCATGTGTCAAACCTCTATTTGACGCATGCACACTAAAAATAGAACTGTGCATGGGTCAAATGGAGGTTTAATGCATGTGCAGTTCTGGGCAGCCTTTTTGGCTGCCCGGAAATTCATTTCCAGAGGGGGCCGGAGAGGCGACCAAACTGGTGCCCTGGGGGTTTACCACCTCCCCAGCAACCCCTCCTGATGAGGTGCTACCAGTTCGGGTGAATCGGTCCGAACTGGTAACATCCCATCACTGCATACAGCACAGGGATCGAACTCACATGTGCTAGTTGCAATCATTAAGATGGACACTTATTTTACCTTGCTGTAATTTGTTCTCTCATCTTCATAATTCTTAGGCCTAAATCAAGGTTTCTGGATGTTAAAATCTCAGATTATCACATTGGGGAGTAGTGAGGAAAGGGGAGGGAGACTCAGAGAGAGAAAAGAGATGTGACACAAAATGAGAGGACTTGCTTTTTCTGCAAATATCATGCCCAGGAGTTACTGCCTGGACAGTCAGAGGAAGATTCCTTTTGACAAGATGCCGGAAGAGACAAAGAACAACAGCGTATCTCACACTTCACCCAGCACAGGGCTGGACCTCTAGGTCATTATTTGTCCAGCATATAGTAGGACAATCTGTCCTTAAATCCTTTGTGTGGCTGCAACTGGCAGCAATGGAAAACCAGCAATGGTCTGGGCTTGCTTTGCGCAGACTATCTTTTTCTTCCTCCCCACTGTGGGATGGCCCTGTATGACATTTTTCACTCCATTCTGGGTTTTCCAAATATTCTCATCCCATCTACTTCATTCATTACTGAAAACATAAAGAAAAGCAATCATACTTATACACCGCCCCATAGCGCCCAGTGCACTCTCGGGGGGGGGGGGCTCACAAGTTAATTAGCATTTCCCCCCCAGCATGCTGGGTACTCATCTATTTATTTTTTACCTTGGAAGGATGGAAGGCTGAGTCAACCTTGAGCCCTGTTCAGGATTGAGCTCACAACCTTTTGGTTGCAATAACCGCTGCACAATCAGGGCTTTCTTACTGCAAAAAATCAAATAGCAACAAGAGCAAAAGCTCAACTCTAAACAAAAAAAATTAAAAAAGAGGGAAATTCCAATTATTCCTGCGATTCTTCTTAATCTGGAACTGCGTCAGCTGTGGCTGCTAGGATTTGAAATGCATTCTCTAAACAGAGCTAGTTTGTTTAGCACAAAAATGCTGCAAAAGCATCTGGGAGAAAAATGAGAGGCTGTACCTAAAAGGAGTACTTATTGGAAAGTCAAATATTCGTCTTTATTTTCTTAAGCAGGTGCTGGCTGACATGCTAAGCCAGACCTTTCCCTCTCATCTACTGATGGGATGTTACCGGTTCGGACCGGTTCGCCCAAACCAGTAACACCCCATCAGGAGGGGTCGCTAGGGTAGTGGTGGTAAAACCCTGGGCGACTGGTTCGGTTGCCTCTCCAGCCCCCTCCAAAAATATTTTTTTCCAGGCAGCCACAATGGTTGCCCAGAACTGCACATGCATCAAACGGAGGTTTGACACATTCACAGACATTTCTAATTTTTTAAAAAAAATCTGCTCAGCCCACGACATCATGATGTCATGACGTTGGCTACGCCCACGACATTGATGACATCATGGTGGGGTAGTGAAGATTTTAACAACCCACCACTGCTCTCATCTCCCTGTATGTGGACTAACTGAAGGCCAATTTAGCAATATTTTTAAAAAATATATAATATTTTTATGTACCTGACCTTTAATTGCAGCTAATCTATGCAACTTGTTCTATGCCATTCAGTCTGGGTAGGTATTCAGTCTGTAAGCCAGTTCATCAATCAACATACACATCCCATTTTCACCTCTTACAATAAGATCTTCTGGGACTTTGTGTTATTAAAAAAACACCAAACCAAACCACTTTCACAGTTTATTTCACAAGAAGTGACACAGGGCCAAGAGGAGTGTCTGCATCTTTATTCACACACCAGAGGAAGTCATGCTGCTTCCAACCCATTTTCACCTTTCCTAACATTTTTTTGCCTCTCTGGGAGATACAAAATGTACAGATCTTATCGGCACAGAACAAGCAGGCGGGAGGGTTGAGAAGAAGTGAAGGAGTGCAGGAGTGCAGGAAGCAGAGTGGGAAAGGAAGGTACAGTACGTAATACCTCAGATAACATTAGCATCAGATAACTCTAAAACCGCATAACATTAAGCAGTCTGGTGGGGAAAATTGCATCACATAATGTTAAATCCTATGGGATGCATCGGATAACAGTCGCTAAAGCCTGTGCCGGTTACGATGTATCTCTATGGAGTTTTAATGTTATCTGATGCATCCCATAGGATTTTAACGTTGTCTCATGCATGCATCGGATAACATTAAAAATCGGATAACACTAAGACTTGTGGAAGCAAGTTTTAGCGTTATCCGAGGTTTTACTGTACTGTAATAAAAATAAGCAAACAAGTATTAGCCTCTTTTCTATAATTTATTTTTATCACGAAGCTACCAAATAAATGGAGAGTAAGAGGCTAGCCCAAGGTTTGCCTAGGATCTGCTCTTTCTGGCTGCTGATCTCATCTCTGGACTGCTTTTGGGGGCAGAGAGCAAGGTCTTTCTTAGCAGATCCATCTTGTTTCAGCAGCACCTTTGCTCAGTTCCTCAACTCCTCTGGCAAGCTCTTTGTTTCAGGAGATACCCCTGGCCAGACACAGACACTGGAGATAACCAATGTTATCAAAAACATGTTAATGTTGCAGAGAAGTGACCAAGGGACCCCAGGCTTAAATCTCAAAGACTAATCCCCAGGCAGAGCCACTAATCTGCCTAGACCTGGACGTGAAAGTTGTTTCCACAAGGACACTTTAGTTAAGGACTTCCTTCTTCCAGTGAGAGGCTGTCTCCGATGTCTGCTTCTGGCTTCAAGAAGCAATAAGGGGAAAGTCAATAAATACATGATGAAATGTTGTTTACATAACTGAAACCTAGTGAATTTATTCAGCTTAATTAGCTCATAACATACTGCCTTAACTTGCTGGGTCCCTAGTTCCTAAATCTGTTATCTTATTTTCTGCTTGCCATAGTTTTGGATTTGGAGATGTACAGTACATGTCCCTTGCCTGAGTAACTTGGCTGAGTCTTCTAAAATTCAGAAGGTGGGGTTGACTTACATTTGGTTGCAGATGTTTTGTGTCTGCTCTGGCACTTTGGAACCTCCTGCCAAGTGAATTGCATTTCCAGACAGAGCTGCTGCCCTTCAGAAAGGGGGTGAAGACCTGGCTGGTGGGGTATGTGTGGGGTGTGCGCCAGGCGGTGAGTTCAGTTGGCTAGCTCCTGTGAATAACCCCGCTTCTCTCTCCCCGTTGTGGTTTTTAACTTAATTTTTAACTTTTTAGTCTTTTAATCCTTAATTTTAAA
The DNA here is from genome assembly GCA_030440675.1 of Furcifer pardalis. Taxonomy (NCBI): domain Eukaryota; kingdom Metazoa; phylum Chordata; class Lepidosauria; order Squamata; family Chamaeleonidae; genus Furcifer; species Furcifer pardalis. The sequence goes on along the minus strand of CP126891.1, from coordinate 160,335,973 downwards.
TCTTGTATTGTATGTGATGTGTTTTAACTCTTTTAGATTGTAAGCCGCCCTGAGTCCCCGGAAATGGGCGGGGTATAAATATAATAAATAAATAAAAATAAATAAATAATAACTTCATGTCAGAAATTATTCTGGGTTGAAAGGATTTTTTTTGCTGGTGAAACTCCTGATATTTATTTAGTTTTGAATCAAGTGTTTTCTTTTTTCCAGATGGAGTGGCTGCATTTCGTGCCTTCCTGAAGACAGAATTTAGCGAGGAAAACCTAGAATTCTGGCTGGCCTGTGAGGAGTTCAAAAAGACACGGTCAACTGCTAAGCTAGCTTCCAAGGCCCAAAGGATTTTTGAAGAATTTATTGATGTACAAGCACCACGAGAGGTACGTAGGTACAAAGCATAGTGATTTGGAGTGGGTGGGTGTGGAATGAGCCCGAGTCTTGGAGCTGGAGTTCTTGCTGTGAGGATTCCAGCAAAACCTACCTATCTATTATTTCCCCTTTCTTTCTAACAATGTATGTAGATCCTTATTCTTTTGGGGTGTGCCTCTGTGACCCCGCCCCCTGACACTTACATCACCCTCATGTGTGACAGATCTGCACAAGCTTTTGAAATTTTTTACTATAATTGTTACATTATTGACGTGAATTCGGTGAATGTCTTACATTTCGGTTGGGTGGTCTGGCAGCTTTTGTGATGTAACGAAAATCATGTACTTTCAACGAGCTGCCACCACAAAACTAAAGCACCCACAAAAATAATGGTTACATTGACTGAAAACTCATCTCGGCAACTTTCAGAAATGTAAAGAGCCATTGGACAAAAATACAAATTGATGATGTCACTGCTTCCAAAAGTTGCCTCAAAAATGCAATATTCACTGGGGGGGGGGGATTGTTGGTTTTTGGTGGCCCAGAAACCAAACCACACAACCAATTCAGGTGACCCAAAGTGCATTTGAAAGAGGAAATAATAAACTTTGTGGTGACATTATTACATTTGAAATTGGACTTTGGAAAAAAACCTATGAAGTGTTTTACAAAAAACCACTCAAATTAGGTCACAAAAATGCACAAATAAAAGGGGGAAATGTGTTAGAAACTGAATATGACAACTTCCTGAGGTGGATACAGTTCGAATACAATATGTGGAGAATAATGACACCGAAGCAGGAATCAAAAACAAAGATACAGTCAAACCTCACATAAAGAGCACCTTGCTTAAAGAGCGCCTTGTTTAAAGAGCAGAATTTTCTCTGAATGTTCGCTTCGCTTAACAAATAAAACCAACCAAAAACTCACTTAACAAATAAATCGGGGTTCGCAATCCCCCCCCCCCAATTGGTAATTTACAATGGTATTTCGCTTAAAGAGCAAACTCACTTAAAGAGCAATCCTGTGGAACACATTATGTTATTTAAGCGAGGTACAACTATATTAAGGAAAAACCTGACTTGTAAAAATGACATTTTCATGGGTGGGTTAGTTGGCGGTGAGCCAGCAACCAAACCAATCAACCGATCAAAGTGATCAAAAATACAATTGATAGAGGACAAAATAACCTTTCTTGTGACACTGATACAATTTGGATCGAACTTCAGCAACATTTTCTATGAAGGTTTAAAACAAAAAACACACTTTCGTTTGGGTGGTCTGACAGCTTTTGCATCTGCTGCTTCTGGCTCACCTCTTCGTTGCTGGGTGGGTCCTGATACACACACACCCCACTTTCTTTCTAACCTTCCTTCCTTCCTTCAAAAAAAGTATCTCTCCAACTCTCACCTTCTCACTGGATGTGGAAGTAAGCAGGTTTGAGAGCAGTGGCAGCAGGGTTTTTGTAGCCACCAGCAATGGCTCAGCTGTGGTTTGAATTAACGAAACAAATCACCCGACAGTAGTGTCCTTAGACTCTACCTGCCATTTTTTAAAATCCTGAATGTTACCCAAGGAAATCAGACTGAATGCATAAATTTCACTCTTGTACTATGTACACATCAACTTATGTGGTTGTTTGGGCTGAGAGATAGTGATTGGCTTGCAGTTTTATAGCCAAGCAGAGATTTTTCATCCAGAGTTTCTTCTCTATGGCATTCTGCCCATTGCACCATAGTGGCAGAGTGAAAATAGCTAGTGGCAGGTCATGAGCAGAGAGAAGTAGACACATGCACCACAAAAGAAGATATACACAAACCAAACCATGAGCTAGCACTGCATGTTGTTCCATAGGCCTAGGAACTACTGGCAGTTTAGAGCTTCTCCCAGAGTTGAAAATGATTCCTGCCTTAAAACCCAAAAAGTTTTGCATAGGATTACGCAGTGACTAGAACATTTCCCACCTTCCAGTGTGTTACAGTAGATGTGATGTGGGCTGGTGTGATCCTGGTCCAGATCTGTATTCAGAAACTCCCTCAGAAAGTCAGCTGGGCTGTCATGAGGATGCAGTCGGATGACTCTGTGTAGCCTAGTTTAGAAATGGCGGAGAAATGTGTGGCAAATACAATTTCCTTAAACAAGGAAGCAAGTGTCATCAAAGAAGGCTTCATTGACCTTTGCATTCATGTATCACTATGAAGTAGCAGGGCTGAGTAATGCTTGGTGACTGCAAAGAAAGAAATTCACCACCTTAACTCTGTAATTTTGTGGATTGGTGTCGATTGCAGTTGTAGGCTCTTAGATGGAAGGAAGTCCCACCAGACACAATGGGACTTCGTTCCAAGAAAATATGCGTAGAATGGGATTACAGATCCTTCAGGACAGGTTAAGTGACCCAGATCAGTCAGAAAGTTATTTTCCACTCTAAGCATAGACGATGGAACAAACGTTTCCGATTCTTAATTCTTTTACTAATCCAAGAGTTTCAAAAGCTAGGAAGCAACACTTTGAGAAATGTGAGGTTTCTAGCTTTGGGAAATGTGGTGTGTGTATATGGATAGTTGGGTTGACTTTGCTGGCTGGAGAATTCTGAGAGTTGAAGTCAAAAAATTAGTTTATCTAACTTTTGTAGGAAAGGCAATACATTGGTACCTCGCTTAGAGAGCATAATGGGGATTGCTCTTTAAGTGAGTTTGCTCTTTAAGCAAAACACCATTGTAAGTAACCAATTGTGACTTCTGGTGGAGGGGATTGCGAACCCCGATTTAGTTCTTAAGTGAGTTTTTGGTTGGTTTTAGTTGTTAAGCGATGCGACCATTCAGAGAAAATTCTGCTCTTTAAGTGAGTTACTTTCTAAGCGAGGTGCTCTTTATGTGAGGTTTTACTGTATATTTCATACAGTGTAGTTGTTGTTTTGCAACTAAACCCACCTATTAAGCTACCCAACTTTTTCCTGCTGACCTCTCCTAAGCCCTATCAAGCGAAGAAACACCCCCACCAACTGCAAATTTTACTGGGTCATTTGTTTTTCTGTTGAAAAAGAGTAAAGTGATTGCATCAGGGTGACAAAAACTATGTATCTGGTTGAAAGGAACTTTATAGAAATAAGAATTGCTCCCATACAAACCATCTTCATTTTTCTCTTCCTCCTCAGGTGAACATAGACTTCCATACCCGGGAGGTGACCAGAAGGAACATCCAAGAGCCTTCACCATCATGCTTTGACCAGGCTCAGGGGAAAATCCACAGCCTAATGGAAAAAGACTCTTACCCCAGGTTCCTGAGGTCCAAAATTTACACAGACCTCCTGTCTCAAACTCAGAGGAGGCTCAGCTAGAGCGGAGATGGGTGGACGGGAGCTGCGTCTCCTTAGATGCACTGAGCTCCCTGCACCAGCCAGCCCTATTTCCATATGTAAAATTTAAGTTCATTGGTGTTATTACAGCAATAGAATGAGAAGGGGGATGGAAAAGAAGAAGCATGGAGAGACTGGGCTGTGTATGTCTCTAGAATATTTCACATTAGAAGTCCAGTGCCCTCTTTGGGTTCTCATTTGTGTATATACACACATGTCTCAGTTTTCGTTTGAAGCACAGGTCTATAAATAGCAGTAAAACCATTTGCAGTTGATCCTCTTTTCAGGAGCATAACATTTGCCCTATATGTGATGGTGAATTTTACCAATCATAAAGCTATGGCTATACCAGGCTAAGCTATACATTTATAAGCTAATATGGTTCCAAGCTTGGCCTGAAAACATTGAAATCCAGGCTGGGGGAACCAACGAAAAGGCTGACACCAGACATTTTATTGCTTGAAGGCAGAAGAGCAAGTGGGTCTTGATATCCACCTAAGTCACAATGCACAGTCCTTAAAGCCAACACATTATTTTGGCACACAATAAGGCAAAAAAAAAAAAAAAACCCTCACAGGCACCTTTCCCCCCCAACCCTAGTAGTCAAAACAGAATAGCAAATTAACTAATAAGCAATTGGCCACCTCACTCTGACTAATGGTAGGACTAGCCCTGACAAACAGCCTGTCTTCAGATAGAGCTAAGCAGAACTTTAAGAAGATAACATAAGCACAACCAGTTTCCCCTTTACTTTGCAGCCTTGTATAGTTTATCATAACAGGCATGCAGGTAAGAAAGTTCTGGATCCCAACCCAGGGAAACCCTGACAAGTGGTGTCACAGAATCCTTTTCCAGTATGCTTTGACACCAACATATTGGTGTATCAAGATTAAGAACTATTGATTTTCTGCTGGAAACAAGAACATAAGAGAGTTTAAGATGGAAAAGACTTGAATTTGCTTGGAAGGTTAGGGCAAGATGAGGCCATAACAGATTGACTCAATCAGTTATTAATGTTTACCTTTAATCTAAAGGTAAAATTGATAGAGAAGGCAATACTATACTAGTGATATTCAAGCTAATGTTAGTACTGTGCAGAAGACAGCAATGGTAAACTCCTGCTGAGTTTCCATACCAAAAAATCCTTTCGTCAGGCAACTGTCAAGTGTTCAGTTTTGGAAATCATGAACTCAGAAGAAATGGAATGAATCTAATACTGAGGCAAGATGTATGACAGGCAGTCAAGGGCTTTAACACAAAGTCTGCCCAAATAATATAAGTCAGAATCTGTGGAAAACTTGTCAGCATAATCATCATTCAAAATTATGCAGAATGGTGGACCATAGGCTAGAAATGTTCAATATATATTCCAGTATCCAAGAAAAGGGAGATGCCAGTAACTAGAGCACCATTGCTGTAATTTCCCATGAAGGCACAGTGATGCTCAAGGTGTTTCAAAATATCTTTTACCTTATATGGAATAATAAATGCTTGAGGTTAAAGCTGGATTCCAAAAAGGAAGAGGGATTCAAGATTACATTGCAAATATCCGTTGGCTACTGGAGCACACCAAAGAATTTCAGAAGATCAGTCTATGCTTTATAGACAACAGTAAAACCTTTGATTGTGTGGATCATGATCTGTTCTGAAATGGGAGTGCTTCAGCACTTGATTGTCCTGATGCATAACCTATACAGTGGTACCTCAAGCTACAAATGGTTTGAGTTACAAAATTTTCACAATACAAATGAAAATCAATTGAAAATAATGGCTCGAATTACAAAATTTTCCAGAACATATTAATTGGTTTTCAATGCATTCCTATGGGAAATTTGAGTTACAATTTTTTCATAACATGAAAAATGCCTTGGAATGCATGAAATTTGTAACTTGAGGTACCACTGTATTGTGAACAAGAAGCTATTGTTAGGATAGAAATGGAGAAATAGAATGGTTTCCTACAGGCAAAGTTTGCAAATGAGGCATTTTATCCACTTATCTGTTCATTTCTGTTTGCAGAACATAACATATGGAAAACCAGACTAGATTCAGATGGAGTAAAAATTAGTGGAACACCAATAAATTAAGATATTTATTTTATTTTATTTGTTCGAATTTGATATCCCGCCCCACTCGGGAAGACCCGAACTCTGCAAATGTCATCATCTTTTTGACAGAAAGCAGCAATGACTTGAAACAACTTTTAGTTAAATAAAAAAAGTGCCAAAGCAGAACTATAGTTGAACATTAAGAGGTCAAAAATCATGACTACAGAAGAAGTGCACATGTTCTTCTGTAATTATTTTGACAATGAAGAAACTGAAATTGTGAAAGATCTTGTATACCTTGATTCAATTATAAATCCAAATGGAGAATGTAGCTAAGAAGTCAGAAAAAAGGCTCAGAATAGAAATGAAAGAAAGATCATCAAGTTGTAAGGATGTGTCACTCAAGACTGAGACCATAATCATTTATTTATTTATTTATTTGTTCAAACTTGTATGCCGCCCTACTTGCAGAGTGACTCAGGACGGCTAACATAGTATTGCAGAGCAAAATAACAAACACAATAATCCAATAATAAATTCAACAATAAAAACCAAGAATTATCACATACAAAAATTAAAAGGTTAAGCATGTTGCCGGTGCCCCACACCTGCCCCAGCAGCCAAGTCTTTATGCCCTTCCTGAAGGGCAGCAGCTTTGTCTGGAGACTCAACTCAGTTGGCAGGAGGTTCCATAGGGTCGGAGCAGACACAGAGAAGGCCCTCATTCTCGTGCTAGAGAAATGCACCTCTCTAGCCGATGGAACAATTAGAGAGCCTCTCCAATCCAGATTTCTTAAAATTTCTGATCAGCATATAGGGGTATGAAAGCTGGACAGTAAAGGAGGCTGGCAGGAAAAAAGCAATTCATTTGAAGCATGGTGGTGAAGGAGAGCTTTATGGACACTTGGCTGCCAGAATGATGAACAAGTGCACCCTAGAGCAGATCAAGCATGAACCATCTCTGGAGGCAAAAGTAATGAAAGGAAGGATCTCCTACTTTGGGCATATAATGAGGAGGCAAGATTGTCTAGGAAAGACAATAATACTGGGAAAGGTTAATAGCAGCAGGAAAAGAGGAAGACCAAGTACAAGATGGATTGATTCTGCAAAAGAAGTCACAGGCTTGACTTTACAAGAGCTGGACAGGGCTGTTGAAGATCTCTCTTTTTGGAGATGTCTCATTTGTAGGGTAGCCATAAATTGGAGGCGACTTGACTTTACATAACAACATCTAAAGTAGTCTCCATTCTTCAAGTAAACTCTTTGTTCCTCTACATAGGCCACATCCAGTATGATTTTTGTTTTGTTTGCCATTTCAAGCAAAATGTGAACAGAATTCTCTCCCATCATCACATTTTATTAGAAATATCATGATATTTTTAAATGACATTTAGAGAGGCAACTAAAGCTGCAGAATAAGAAGGGACTCCTCTAGAATCTGTAATTATTTCTTCCTGTTGCCTAATAGTCAATTTCATTTTCAAACTTTATTACGGTCAATGACCAGTGCACTAACAATTTTATTTTAGCCTGAGCTTTTGTAGCTCAAAGCCCACTTCCTCAGACACTGGAGTGCAAAACCATGTCTGGTATATGTACTTGTACCTGACATAGATTCAAAAGTTTATCAGTTTAAAAGTTATAGTTATAAACATGAGACTAAAAGTGTCTGTATACAAATGTACATAATAGGCACAGTATACATCAGTAGGGTATAAAATATGATTACAAGTTCAAAGTAAAAATCATTATAGTTGGTGTTTAACCTGTCCCCAATGTAGCTGGTTCTGTCTAATGGTCCATACCCTGAGTGCCTTCCAAGCAAACCTGGCAACAGCGGCGGTCAGATCAGTGATTTTATTTGAAAGCATGGATCCAGTGTTTCCCAAATGCTGGTGTTTGGACTTCAATTTCCAGAAGCTTATGTCAATTCCCCAAAGCACTGATCAGTCAATATACTGGCTTAGGCTTCTGGGAACTGAAGTCCAAACACCAGCATTTGGGAAACACTGTAACATATGATTATTCAGCTCGATTTGAGAGACGGCAGCAGTAAGGTCACTTCTAAGGTTATCATAACACTGGCATTCTAGAAGTACGTGTTCCGATGTCTCCACCTTCCCGGCCTTAAACTTTGCCTAATAGTCCTGGAACTCTATGCATAACCTTTCCACAACATTATAATATTGCCCATAAAAGATGATCCAAGTATGGATTGGACTTCTTGTTCTTTTGATTGATTATGACCACTTCTGCTCTTGAAAAAAAGGATCAATTGTTTAAGATATTGAATTTTTGCAAAGGCATTAAAGAAGGGCTATATCAGTCCAGCCAGCCCCACCACAAGATTTTGAAAAACCAGCCCCATCATTCCTATGCATCGGCCCTGACAGCTATGCTGATGGCAGTTGAAATCCAGCCTATTTGGGGATCACCATGCTGAGGAAGGCTTTCTAAAAAGGAAGTCTAGGACTGATAACCATCCAAAATTTACTAGACAATAAAGAAAATTACCATTCTTCTGCTTTCATGCACCAATGAACAAAAATGGCACTAAATATACATCATTATGTTATGTATAATATTCACTGACTGTTATTTATTGTTCACCGACTCATGTTGGTGCTCTGCAAACATATAAAGACACACACACCCTGCTCACAGGGCACCTACTTGGGGCGTGTGTGTGCAAAACAAATGATAATCCAAGTCTTGAAGCTCCATTTGAGTGTGTATTATATGTAGACATCCTGCAGCATGCTAGGTAAATGCCTATGATGTATTTTAGTACCTAAAACACACAGCTTAAAATAGAGTCCCTACAGACATCTGCTGTATCATAATGCAACCAAACTTTGCAAAGAACAAATATTTAAAGATGTACTTTGTAACAGGGAATGGGGTGGGGAATTTATGCAATAAAGTGAGTTTAAGGCAACAGGGTTGTAATGTTGGCAGGTTTAAGGATAGGAATAATGCACTGCTTCCTCTCTCTGTCACTCTACATCATGCTTTGTCCTTCTAAATATGAGGCACAGAAAACAACACTTCACATGTTCCGATGTATATGCAGAGGGATGGGAGTGGCAGCAGTGGGCTTTCTGCTGTAGTGTTTTTGGATTTCAAAAAGGTTACTTTCCTGGAACCTTTAGATCTCCACAGGATCAGCTGACAGTGTCTATAATCAAATATACAGTGCATTAAAATAACATCTCATTACCAAATAAATGGGATTAGCACCGAATTGTAAGGCAGAAAATGGCTTCCATTTAAAAGGCAAATCCCTCTACAAAATACCTGTGCTGCTTCTGCTTTTGCTACCTTAGTGAAAGAATCATCTTATATTGGCGCTTCCCAGATTTTAAGTTCTGCGCTAAAACTAGATCTGTGAAAAGCCAACACATTTGGTGGTGCTGAAGCCAGTAGCCCTGGAGAATGAGCATTTGGCTGCATCTTCTATGAGGTTTTATTATTGTTGTCTTTATGGTTCTTCCACAGGGATTCCCTGTGGGGGTGATGAAATTAAACTCACTTTCATGTGTTACTTTTGAATGCTTCCACAATTTTTGGTGCCAGAGGTATAGGGGAAGTACAGAACAGAATAAAGAAAAAACACAAGTCAGCTAAAAGGAGTAGATGCACACTGGAAGTCTGCTTTTTCAGAACCTCTGTGCTGACATGCTCTTGAGAACATAAAGAAAATGGGCCAATTTCCCCAACCGTGTAGGAGGACTTTTTGACTCCCATCTGGATGGCCACCTCACAGTTGGTCCACAAATGTGGTAAAAATCCTATAAAGCAGCACACCCTTCTCAAAAAAAGTTCAATTAAGCTCTGGTCTGGAGCTGTTGATGGAGGCTTTCCTGACCTTCTACCACACCAGGATGAATGCTCCACAGAGTAAAAACACGAAACACAATGAGCATGCCAGAGAAGATGCTGGTCTAGAACTGTTTCTTTAGCACTGCAGGTGGACTTTTTTACTTAATTATATTTTTCCATATTTTGAACCTCTTTTGGGGAGACTGCAGACCAGTAGCAGGAACTTCCTGTCTTGCATGCTATACTCTCTTTTAGTGCCCTGTCTCAGAAAAGCGTTTCAGTAATATTATAAAGTTTAATGAGAGGAAACTCAAGATCCAACCCCCCCCCTTCCATTCTCTCTCATTTTCAGGAATGAAAACAGCCTAATCATTTTAGAGTAACGTTTTAATGGAGGAAATTGGCATCCATTATGGACTGTCATGCCAAAATCACAGCCTCGTGGGTACTAAAATAGATAAGTGATATATTCTTTGTTCCCGTATTAATAAATCCAAGAAAATGGAAATTAGATCTCAATTACTGCAATATCCTCTAATATCCCATATTTTGTCAAAGATAAGTATCCTTCCTTTCATTGTTTCTCAGACAATCCAAGGAGGAAAAAAAAATCAAAATTGCCATAGCCTAAAGCTATTAAAAGAAAGTCATTTGATTATTCACCACATTATGCTCTTGTTTTGTTTGTGACAGGCTCTGCTATTGCTAGAATTAAGCATGACTGAGGGCCAGACAGCTTAAACAAGGATGGAGGGCACGCAAGTAGCACATGGCCATCCATGGTGCAGTGGGGGCCAGTCTCTTCCTTTCAGGGTTCCCGGACTATGCACAGAACTCCTTTTCCACAACCAAGTTCCAGACACATGCAGCAAATTGTCTCTAGCAGTTTCTGCAACATGCACATGTCTGTATGCATATGGACATGAGTGTACAGGCACTGCCTAATGTAATTTCTGCTTGTAATTTTATATTTGGGGAACAGTGGAGAAATTCAGTCTTTGTGTATTTTAATATAAACTGAAGTGATCTGGACCTTCTAAACAAATAAGTCCTGGAAATCTTAGAAAGTTTCTTGGGAGATGGAGGTGTGCAAATGAGCCGATGGAAACATAGGTTGTCGTTGGCATTTGCACTGACTGCATGTTACAACAAAGTTCTTAGTTCAGAATGCGTATCAAAATCTGTTTAAAATGCATATTGGACGAGATCGTAGTTTGGGCAAGTATATTTTAAGAAAATAGGTTTAAGAATGATAAGCGTCCAGGCTTTTAAAAAAAGAAAACAAACCATAGAGCAGTGATGGCAAACCTTTTAGAGACTGAGTGCCCAAATTCAACAGGGTTCTATCCAATGATGGGATGTAACAGGTTCTCACCAGTTCGCCAGAACCGGTAGTAACTGTTCCTAGTGTCCCGCAGAACCGGTAGCAGCTTTTGGGGGAAACCACCTTCGGGGCTTACTTTTTCACTGGTTCCCCCACTGTGCATGTATGCCTACAGTGCTTGGTGCATATGCACGGCCTCCTTGTTGTCCTCCCAAGTGGGAAGGAGGAAGAGAAGCTGCTAGCTGCTGGTTTGTGTTGTGGGTGGGTGGGTGGGTTGAGGGGTGTGTGTGTGTGCTTATTTTTTTATTATTTTTTGTTTTTTTCTTTGGCCCCACCCATGACATCATGTTAGCTCCGCCCACACTGTGATGACATCACGGTGGGGTAGTAAAAATTTTGACATCCCACCACTGATTCTATCCATCTCGCAGAGGAGTGGGGTAAACTCTGTGCTGGGGGGAGGGAGGAAGTGCTCCCATTGGGCTGTTGGGCAGAGGGGCAGGGCAAAATCTGTTCTGGGGTGATGGCGACAGGCCCACAGAGAGGGCTCTGAGAGCCCCCTTCGGCATGTGTGGCATAGGTTCACCACCACTGCCATAGAGTAATGTACAAATTAGATGAAAGAAAATTCTGTGCAGTGGTGTAGTGGAGCCAAGCCTCATGGGGTGGAAGCCTTAAAACTTTCCGAGAAGCAGAAAGCCTGCAACTTTCTCAGGATCCCCTCTTTCCTCTCAGCTTCACTGCAATTGTCTGAATAGCTGGGAGACAAACTGACTTTTCCAGGAACAACTTATTGTTACAAGCTATGTCTGCCCATATTGTGAAATATTTGAGGCCGAATTAATCTTTAATGAGCAATTCTGAGCCATTAACTCTACCAAGGATTTTGTCCTTAAATGTTGTCTGTACCCATCCAGCTGCCTGCGTATTTGGACTTTTCTTGTGATATGAGGATTATCACAAGAAGCATCTGAACTTTCAAACTTACTACCATGTTTCCTTGTACATGAACACATGTGAAAGTGAGATGGGCTGAAAACAGTCTGATCCATCCACTCTTCCTTGAGATAGTGCAGTTCTATGATACATAAGGTACTCTTTTGCTCTGCCATGTAGGTACCTGATATCATGAAAAAAAAAAATGAAAAAAAATACTTCAAATAATTTGAAAATTAAATATGCCAATTTAACAATAAAAAGGAAGCAAGGTGGCTTATCTCCAAGAAAGGCAATCTCTCAAATTGTCGTTTAGTTTAGTGCACACATGACTGAATTGATACATCTCCTTTAGTAATCCAGTGTACAGGGGTACAAAACCATTTTTTTGTGTCTTATGCTATATTAAGGTAGAATAACTTATAGATATGCCTGTGGGATGTTATATTGAATTTTGTGTTCGCCATTTGTAAACATGAACTTGTAAAGTTCCACTAGGTTTATGTCACTCACAGCAGCATATCTAGTGGACTGAAAGGAGTGTTCTTTGAACAAAGGACAAATGAAATTATCTCAATGTATAAAGCAATATAAAAACATACTTCAAGCCAGTCCCGTGAGTGCCTCTGTCACGTCGCTGTAACTGTCTTCTTTTTCCCTGTTCTGTAAGCCTCTTTCTTCCTTCTCTTCCCCTTGCCCTCAGACCAGCAAAGGACGACAACATTTTTCATTACTGCCTCTCTTCCACTGTAACTATTGGCAGCATCCATATAGGTTAAACTACTGTCTTACATCTGAGGTGGAACTAGAGAATGTTGATCCTGGGCTAGATGGTTTTCTGGGGAGCCCCTTGAGATAACTGTTTATTTAATTTAAAATGCACAACTAAGATGTCTCCTCCTTAATTGCCACAACAAAACAAAAATTAAGTAAACACTCAAGATATGAAGTATGTAATTTCTCCATTTCAGCCAACCAACCAACCAACCAACCAACCAACCAACCAACCAACCAACCAATCTTTATCACAGTCCAAGACCAGCATAGTACAGCAAAAATAACAGACATTAAAAGGAGGGTACTTAAAATATATCAAGAGGTTGTGTTCCCAGTATATTTCAGAAAAGATTGAACTGTTTCTTAGTCCTGATTTTCAAACACAGTAGAGCAAAAATAGATTAAAAGTGTGAAGCTTCTCATTTCAAATTCACTGAAACCACAGCATCATTGTGCCAGCAGGAATAAAAGGGAGTTGCTTCTGGTAAACACTGAGACTTGGAAATATAAGCACCTTTTTGTTGTGAAAAAGGCAGCATATTTTTAAAGTGGAAAAGGACAAAATGGTCCTGTCTTACCATAAAACAGAAGAAAAAGAAGAAATTAAGGATGCTGCGGTGTCCAGGAAGGACAGTCACAGAGCAAACCAAGAAGTGCCGCAGCCTAATCGTACCTCTTCTAGTTTCATATAACAGATGGGATTTAAAATTAAAGAGTGTGAGTAAGCAAGTTGATGTTGCAGGAAGAAAGAGGCAGCTTAATAGCACATAACAGCAACAAACTAGGCTGCCAGTGTGCTGCAGTGACTAGTGATGGATTAGGAGACCTCAACCCAAATCCCTGCTTAACTGTGGAAATTCACTGGGGGGAAGTGGAAATGGTTAAAAACATTCCTTAAACACTTTGGAATCCCTATTGGACAGATGTAACTTTGATGATGTATTAACAATAGCAGCTAGGCTTTCTCCATGTTTATGCAACCAAGTGGGGCCCCTAGACCAAAAGGCCAAAGCAAGGCCACCTCTGTCAGATTGCCCATGAAAGGAAAGCTGTAATGGGACCTCAAAGCAGCAGATAGTAGAAATAATGAACAGCAGGGGGCTGTGTGCACAGAAATAGGGAGGAGGTGAGACATATGTAAACGGAGGAATCTAATGGATCATTAGGAGGCAATATGGGCTCCACTTTTTTTGTTAGCATTCCCTGTACAAACTATCCCTGGTTTATGCAAAAATCCAGTAAATTCCAGACAGAGAAATTAAAGCATGGTTTCCAAATTACTTTATTTCCGCTTCATAATGAAGTCAATGGATATCATACTTGCTTACCAAAAGTGTAAGAAAGAAGCACTACTTGAGATTAGGAATGCAGTTCTTTTCCTTCTCTATAGCAGAGGAGCAGCACAGAGATGAGATAACTTTAAAATAGCCTTAGCTTTATTCTTCTACAGTAAAACTTGGTTGCAACGTCACCACAGACTACAACATGAGCCTTTAAAGTAGATCCGGGGGGGGGGGGGTAGGGGGGGTGAAAAACATTGTGTGCATGATTGCTCACACAGAGTCAGAGGACAATATTTGTCAGGAGTGGGAGTTACCAGGAAATTGTAACCAGGCCTTAAATAGTAGATAGGGAAGGAATTTTTAATTATTATTTTTTTACTATAGCTACCAGAATGCACCCCCCGCCCGCCCGCCTCCTGATAAAATCCTGGTAGGTCCCCAGAGGATTTTCATGTTATCCTATGTCTCTCACTCAGGTCTGCTGTGCAGCAACAACCATCAAGCATTTCGAAAGAGATGAGCGGAGCTTTCCAAGCAGTTTAGCAATTGTAAAGCATTAGGAAATTGGTAATTTTTTAATAGCACCCTCTGCTGAGCCAAATGAACAGAGAGAATAGTAAAGGTAAAGGTTTCCCTGGCTCCAAAGCCGGTCATATCCAACTCTAGGGTTCAGTGCTCATCTCTGTTTCAAAGCTAAGAGTCAGCGCTGTCTGCTTCTGCAGACATTTCCATGGTCATGTGGCAGGCATGACTAGACACCGGAGCACATGGAACAATCCTCTAATGCAGAAGTTCTCAAGCTGGGGACTGGGTCACGCTCCCTCAGACAGTTTCAGGGGCCGGACAACCGCTTTGCCCTTCCTCTACCACATGGTACTTCCTAGTGTGGTGGAGGCAGTGGTGGCCCCACATGAAATGGTGCCGTGAGCTGCATCCTGCCCATGGCCACAGGTTGAGAATCCCTCCTCTAATGCTTTGCAGTTGCCATGGAGCTTAGAAACCTCCACCCATGTCCTTTCCCATGCTTGACGGTTGTCAATGCAATGCATATTCTAAAAATTCTCAGAGAATTTTGATTTATGGACTAAAACTATAGCTGAGGGAATTTTATTTATAGGATGTTTGGGTGAATCTTAGGTTTCTGTATTCTCTGTAATGTGAATCTCTTACATGCTGATATTTCAAGGAGGAGGAAAGGTAGATTTTGGCTTTCATCCTCTTCTCTCTCCCCCCTATTTTCTCTTTCTTCCACAAAATTTCAATATGCTAATCTACATTGTTTATTTATTTATTTATTAATCAAATTTATATTCTACCCTACTCACACAGGCAACTCAGGGCGGAGCACAACCTGCATATAGTATACCTATACCACTAAAACACACTAATATTCCCTTCAAAATTTCTCTTTTTTCTTCTTGTCTCTTTTATTTGACCCTTTTCTCTTATCATAATCTAGAAGGGTAGCTGGGTATCAACACCCCCAGCTGCTATCAAGCACCCCTTCCACCACAACTGCCCATATGGTTTATGCTTCAGTGTCTTTTTCAAACTGTGCCTGGACCTTCAAAGGCGAAAGGATTCAGTTGCTCTCCTCATTCAACCAATGATATACAGTACCGACAGAAGTAAAGTCAAAGGAATGCTTAAAGAAACTACATCCCAGCTGCTCTTGTTTTTGCCTCTCCATTGTAACCTTGGTACACATCATGTCATCATCTTTTTGGGAAGCTCTAGCACTGGTACTTCTCCATGGCAGAAGTTGCTGCTTGGAATTTATGTGTAGTGTGTATATAGGTCAGTGGTTTAGCTATCTAGCTGCAGAGCCAGAAGTCAAAAGTTCAATCCCCCACTATGACTCCAGTGAATAGAGCCAGTTTCTCTGGCTTTGAACAAGTTGTATAGTCCCTGGGTGCCCCCAGAAGAAGCGAGTGGTAAATAACTTTTGAGTATTCTGTACTTTGAAAACCCTAAAAAGGTTCATCATCAGTCAGAATTGACTTGACAACACATGTTTATTACCGGTATTTCATTCGTGCATATCAGTAAAACCCCATATAACGAAAAAACTCTGTTCCATGGAGCTCTTCACTATACATTTTTCCATTATATGGATCGCTATGGGCGATGTACCATATGACGAAAAAAAAGTTCATTATACAGACTGCTATTGGCGATCCCCCATAAAATGAAAAAAAAAATAGTTGTGCAGGGTATTGCCGATAGTGATCTGTATAACGAACTTTCCCTCCGTTATATAGTACATTTCAAATAGTGCACTAACGCCTCATTGTATGAATTTTTCGTTATATGAAGTGTTCATTATATGGGGTAGCACTGTAATTAAAATTCCATTTGAAGAAGGTTGGAAGTTCAGTAAACCTTCCATTTATGAATCTGGGATATACTGATTGTTTCAGTATTCTCAATTCCAACACCAGGAAATAGCCCGATACTATATTACAGTATCATACCTACATTGATAGAGGGAAAAGGATGCCAAGTTTTACATAACAATGACCAGCCTGAATGTTGATCACACCAATGTCAGCAGTCAAAGTGGTTTACAAGATCCCATCTTGTGCTAAACACTATTCACAAAGATGTACCAAGCAAGTGAAAATCTCAGAACCTGAATTCTTTTTTCATCAGTTAACTATTTATCACTCAAACAAAATAATTTATTTCACACTCATAAACTGGAGGTTTTTTTTTAAATTGCACATACAGATGCAGGATGGTAGAAAAGGAGATTTGAGAGATCATTCTAGATCATTCTAGTTTCTTTTAAAGCTTTGCACAGGGATAAAATGACAGGCTGAATTAGATGCCCTGTCAGGTGAAGCATTTCAAAAGGTCTACCCAAGACCATTTATCAAATTGACTAAAGTGGATGCTGCCATTTACGGATTGTTTAAGATGGCATTTACAAAGAGACTATTAGGAGGTTTTTCCACTGTGCACAAACAGAATAGGTAAATACAAGTCCTACTTCTCCAAGAAACGGAAGAAGCACAATGTACCAATGCATTGTTTCTTTGGACATTTCAGTTGAAAGGCGTTTGAGCGATGACATGGAAAAGAACTTTTGCAGCCACAAGGCATCCCTAATGAGCTCATCTATGTGGATAAATCACAGAGTTCATCATTTCGCCATCACAGCGGAGGCAGAGGTCCTGCTCCCATTAAAAACACATACAGAGAGAGAAGAAAGGATACCTTGAACTTTCCCCCCTGATATGTTAGCTTTCTGTCTGCTGGGAATATGGTAGATCAGGAGTACAATACTAGAGTGCAATTCTTACCTGCAGTCCAATGTTCTGAAAGCTACAACCATGTTACTATTCTATATAGGGTGATGGGGCCTAACTTTCCGTGGCCGTATCGCCAGAAATTCCTATTAACAACAACAACAACAACAACAACAACAACAACAACAACAACAACAACAACAACAACAACAACAACAACAGACAGACAGACAGACAGACAGACAGACAGACAGACAAAGATGTTCATTCTGTCAATTCCAACACCAGGAAATACCCCCCAAATCCAGAACAGTCTTTAGTATGTCAGCATCTCCTGAAATGTTTCTCCCTTTTGAAATTGTGTGCCATGTCCAAAGACTATTGGCCCAGACATTCGAAACAAAATCATAGTTTGGAAAATATACCAGCTGCATGTATTGCTCATTCACACCCCAGACGCTGAACTTTCCAATTTAAGCTAAATTCTTTTGTCGCCCAATCTATTTGTCTTCATATCACAAAACCATACACTGCTTCCACTCCAAGCCTGCCAGCTGGGTAAGGCTGATGCTTTCTTTTCTCTGCTATCAGAACAGGAATAATTAGCAGCTGTATTGAGGCTGCTGCTGGATTAGCTTGCCACTGGATTGAAAAGATATATTTTGATACTGTATATCTAGCCATATGTTAATTTAGGAAAACTGACTCATTTTGCTTGGTATCTGCCTCCATCAGTTTTTCTATACATCTGCACCATTAGCTGAGCATGGCATGAAAGAAAACTTAGCAAGAAACAAGTGTTGTCTGAACTTGAAAAAGCAGATTTATAAAAAGAACCGTGAGGCTGACAGTCTATTCCTGCACCATATTTCTTAACATTTTTGAACTGGGGAATACATGGAGAAAGTCTGCAGGGACCAGATTTGACGGAAGACAGAACTTTTGGAACAGGAGAGAATTTCATCAGGTGCAGCTTCTTGCTCTCAGAAGACCATGACTCTACCGCTGCCAAAAACACAGGACCCATTTGGGATGCTCTATTGGGTTAGAGTTGCCATAATTCTCTCCCACAAAACCGGGACAGAAGTATACTTGAAAAAATGGGCAGGTTATCTACAAAATTGCCTTTTAAAAAACAAACATAATGACAGCTATAAAACGCTTTCACATTAAAGATATCAATATATAAATGAATTTATTTACAACAGTTAATTCTTACTGTAAGATGGATCTGTTGTACTTCTGAGAAGTCGTGGTCACCTCTTAACTTCCTCAGTTCCAGGAAACACACTGGTTACACTTATCAGGTGGTGGTGCGAGGCAAGGACATTAAGATTTGTCTCCAGGTATACTCCAACTCCAATGTGGCAGGAAGTTATTCATTTGATGGCAAGAGTTTGAATTTATTTCAATGGTGTGTTATAATATCAGTAAGTTTTTAAAAACCGGGTCTTTAACATGATTTTTATTGAACTGGCCAGGACAATTTTTCCGACCTTGAATCCAGGACAATCCCAGCTTTCCGGGATGTATGGCAACCTTATATTTGGTCATGCTCAACTTTGCCAGGGCCATATAAGGCTCTATAAAGTAGACAGACTATGGGAAGGAGTATCGCTTAATTTAAAACAATGTGCAGAAGTAGTAGGTGATACCTTTTCTGGATCACTGAATTAAAAAAAATCATTGCAAGCTTTTGTGATTTATGACAGCAGCATCCAGGACAGCAGCATCACAAACCAAAACACTAGGTAATATTCCAGATCAACTTTGAATTGGCCCAAATTGGAACACCTAGTGTGTACACCAAATCCCTTCCATCCTTGATTTAATTGTTTAATTTAAATGTGTCAAGGCTTGAATCAACTCGTATTATTGCCAAGATGAACTGTGATTTTGTTGCCAATAATTATTTGGTTTTATTCATACAGTCCAGTGGTGGGCAGCCAAAAATTTTACTACCACACTGTGGGCAGAGCCAACATTATGGGCAGAGCCAACATCATGACGCCATGGGTGAAGCCAATGATGGGCGGAGTCAATGATGTGGGCGGAGCCAATGTAAAAAACCCATAAAAATAAGTACACATAAAAATACAAATTAAATTGACATAAAAATACACATAAAACACATAAAATACACATTAAAATATATACACATTAAATAGACATAAAACACATAAAATAAAAATTAAATTTATTTATTTATTTATTATTTTATTTTATTTATTTATTTAGATTTATATCACCGCCCACTCGCCATGGAGACTCAGGGTGGTTTACAGTCAGAAAAAACAAACAACAACAACAACACACAGCACAAACAGCTAAAATACACATAAAAATACACATTAAAATAAATACACATTAAATAGACATAAAACACATAAAAATACAAATTAAATACACATAAAACTCATAAAAATACACATTAAAATAAATACACATTAAATACACATTAAAATACACACCCAAAGGTGGGTCACTTACCCTGGGGAGCAGGCTATAGGGAGCTTCAGGCTAGCAGCTTCTCTTCCTCCTCCCTGCTTGGGAGGACAGCAAGGAGGCCACACATGTGCACCAAGCATTATAGTCATGCATGCACACCAAGCGCTTGGTGCGCATGGACAGTGGGGGAACCGGTGAAAAGGTAAGCCCCTGAGATGGTTCCCAAAAGCCACTACTGGTTCTCTGGGACACTGGGAAAAGTTACTACCGGTTCTGGCGAACTGGTGCGAACCTGTTGCTGCCCATCACTGATACAGTCATGTCTGTATTATTAGACCACCTTTCAGGGTAACCTTTCACAAGGCAGTTCATAGGATATTAAAATCTAGAGCAGAGTATTAAAATCATTTTAAAAGTAAAAATGCATCAGTATAATATTATTGAAATAGTGGAAAAGAACAATTACAAGCAGACTAAAACAGGATCAAGACACAGCCTCTTCTCTCAAACATACATTAACCAGCTCTGAGATTCACATGATAAGTCATGCCCTGGCTAAACTTACAATGAACTTACACCAGTGACCTTACAGTGAACTCAGCTAATGAATTTACAAAGTTGTTTATTTAAAAAAAATTCCACCGTGAGCATGTCTGACAATCCAGTATGTGGAGTACCAGCTGTGACATTCCATCACAGAAGACCTCAGAAGGAGCATCTTTTGGTTGACCTACCAAACAGGCTCCATGGTCAGTCCTTTGTACATGGCTGCCAGCATACCTGTTGGATGATTGCCTGGCTTTTGCACATGGTCAGCTGTTCATTCCAGACCTCACAGAGTAACGCCCTTAGCACAACTGGTAATGGTGGTGGAGGGTTGAGGCAGGCAGGGAAGATACACACAGCAGCTGCCCTGACAATGCATTTAGTGGAATATGCAACAAAATCAATGGTAGAAGAACTTGTAGAGGCTAGGAAAAGGGTGGGGGGGGGGGAAAGTATTCATCAGGTCCCAGGATAGATATCTCAGCTGTTGCTGGGTTAAGATTTCATTCCAGGTTTCTTAGAGCAAATATCCAACATTCCTTCTGCATGTTTTCAAGAACCTGCAGATGTCATGTAATTATTGAAAAGTTGCTAGAAAGAGCAAAACGTCTAGCTGGTTTTTAATGGAATAATAATATCTTAATTTCTTTAAGTTTTTATATGCATCATCTGTGCGTGTGCGCATGCATGCACATGTGCGTGCACATGTGCCATAAGTACACCCTCACATGATGTATTCAGGTAATTACACAGGTAATTTGATTTAGCTTCCAGAAAAAGAGACTGAGAGGAGATAGGATAGCACTTTTTGAATTCTTGAAAGATAGTCATAAAGAGGAAGGTTAGAATCTGTTCTCGATCATCCAAGAGTACAGGACATGTAATAATGGGCCCAAGTTATAGGAAGGATATTGGAGGGAACTTCTGTTAGAACAGTATGACAATGGAACCAATTATCTTGGGAGGTGGTAAGAACTTAGAGACTGGAGGCATTTAACAGAAAATTTAGCAACCATCTATCATATCTGCCTTGATTTGGATCCCTGCATTGATCAGATTTATGGATTGGGTGGCCTCATTGGCTATTTCCAACTCATTTACTCTGTGATTCTATGATTCAGTGATCCAATACCAAAAGCCTATGAGTCAGCCTGCATCTTTCTGAAAGAGTAGAGGTCAAAGTGTTAGGATTCTGGTGGGAAGCAGTTCCAGCGTTCACCACCACAATAGAAAAGGACATGTTTCTCCTAAATCACCCCTCTTAAGGATGGGTTATGGAGCAACCTCCTTTAGCATTCTCTATAAATGGGCGCGTTAGTGGTCCTTTCAGATATCCTGGACCCAAACTGTGTTGTATTTAAAGCCAAAATCATTTTGAACAGGTCTCAGAAACAAAGCTGAGCCAAAGTAGACTGAATGGCACCATGGTCATGTACTTCAAATTCTCCACCAGCAGTAGTTTTTGAACACTCTTCACAGGCATCTTCACTTGGAGAATCTTGCTGTAATGGAACCTGGATGTCACAAAGATGCATCTGACTGTGACCAAATTTGCTTTCTCCAAGGAAGGTCACAAGTGACACCCCAGACTGAATTGTATGAAAATGCCCCTGGGTGGAGTCACAACCTTGCCCCTCCAAGAGCAAAGTTGTCTTCAAAAGCACTCCCAGATCACAATCCTCATCTTCTAGAGCTGTGATTCTCAACTGTGGTTGTACTGCATGTCAGTTCCTGGCATCCCTGATCATTAGTCATAGGAAGTGGGGTTTCCAAGAGTTGAAGTCCAAAACATCTGAAAGAATGAAGGCTGAGAATCACTGTTGCAGTAGAAGTGACCCAGGGCCAAAAAAGGAGGAAAAATTCAAAAGGAAAAGTAACCTCCCCATTGGTTCAGGGGCAGGCACAGAAGGTTTGCCTCCAAAATTAGCCAATGAGCTTGTTTGTTATCATATATGGAAATGTAATTTTTTTTTAACTTGAAGAGGGTATAAAACCCAATTCACAGTGCATTCGGGGCTTAGTCTTTGGAAGTGATTCCATTGAGATCTCTGCTAGCAGAAATAAAACCTTTGCTGTTTTTCACCTATGTCATGGTCCGATCTCATCTGTGGCCAAGGGTTGACCATTACAGAAGTGCTATCACAACTAGAACAGGCTGAAGAGAAATAGCCATCCTGGATCAGCTTCTGGATTAAGGCTCCATTTAATCCAGAGATGGCCATGAAAGAGAGAGGAGTACACATCTTGTATGTAGGCATGCAAGTAGATGGTCTGTCTAAAACATGGATGGTGGCAAGAGTGATGAGGGCTTCGTAGGCTGGATGAATTGGCATTGGAGGCCTGATCCGGGCCCCAGGCTGTAGTTTGGGCACCCCTGTTTTAAACCAATGAGTGTCAGAGTTCCAGGCTGAAATCCACTGTTATATATAGTTGCCCACCATCTTGGTCCCTATGATTTCTTTTAAATTGTATGTTTGACTGGCATCTCTCTTTTGCTGCTCAGCCCAGGATGGCTGCTATTTATTGCTGCTTTTCTCTGCTTTTCCTGGAAGGAGACATTCCTGATTTCTGTCCCACACATGTCTCAGAGGTAGCACATACTTCATATAATTAACTACCATGTTCAGGGGACTCCTGCTCACACAGACAAAGAAATGCTTTCCGCATTTGTTTTTATTATTCCATCTTTAAAGTCAAATGACATTTCACTTTAAATTGTAAAGGACAATTGATTCCAGTGATGCAGTCAAAGGCATCGTTGGCCAAGGTATACACTGTGTGAGTTGCTAGCAATCTGATGAGGCCAAATGACTCACTTATATGAGCAGAAGGGAAGCAATGGCAAAGGCGGAGAAAAAACCAGACAGAAATACTTCACCACCCCCATCGTTAATGCTCATCCAGCTATTTGTCAGCTTGAGGGGGACTGGATGTTAATTCCTGTCCAGACAACAATGGACAGAACATTGATCTAGTTCAGGAGTGGCCAAACTACAGTCCGCAGGCCAGATCCAGCCCATGATGCCAAATCATTCGGCCTGCACTGTTCCCAGAACTGCATGTTTTTGCCACATTGCCAGCTTTTTCCATGGTGTTTTCACAGCTTTTTCACCACTTCTGGTGCTTCTGGTGGTGGCAGCAATGGCAGCGGTGCTGCTTCTGGGACCCTCACTGTGGGCTGGATTAATTGGCGTAGCCCTGTGAGCCCTAGGTTGCAAATCCCTGGGCTATAGTGATAAGTACCTTTGTTACATATAAATCATTGCAAAACCAACATTATCTGCCATAAACCAAGCCCTCTGGGAAACAGAGGTAGCAGCAGAAGGCCCCTTGTTTGCTTAGCTATATATATAAAGCACACAGTGGCAGGAGAACCAAGGCAGCCCCTCCATCTGTTTAAGGCACTTAGGAAAATGCCCCACATCTTTCCCTAGGAACTATTCCATGGGACACATTCTCTAAAAGCCTGAATATTGCTCTGGAGAGCATAATCAGAGAAAGCAAATGAGGTGTTCACACAACAATCTACCCTTTCTTTCTTTCAAGCCAGCTCAGTCAGGCATGGGAGTTAAATTGCCACAGTGGAACCACCAGAGTTTCACGTGATCACTGTGCGTTCCCTTATGTCTGCATTTCAGGAATTTTACCCAGGAGTTGTACAACACCCCATTTAAAGTGCTTATTCCCAGAGGTGGGCACCAGCCGGTTCGCACCAGTTCTGGCTGGCCCCACCCATCCAAGTTTTGAAATAGAGTGGCCATGCCCACCATACCACACCCACAGTTTGGTAGTAAAACATCTTGTAGCCCACCATTGCTTATTCTGCTGTATGCAGTTCTTGCTTCCATTAAATTACTATCACACTGTGGGCGTGGAATGGTGGGTGTGGCCAGGGGGAAAGCCCTGTGTTGCACCCAAATTAGCACTACTTTATTTCAAAACTGGCAAGGCCAGCCAGAATTTCTGCTACTGGTTCTGGCAAACTGGTGCGAACCTGCTGGTGCCCACCACTGCTCAAGTACGCGCCCAAGTACCCTTTTCAGTCTCTCTGTACTAAAATATAGTACCATAATAATTTATCCACAGATAACAATTTCTTTTCTTGTTACATAAAATCTGCCAGATGAACTCGCTGCCTCACTTGAGCCGCTTCCAGATGGAGCTGTCATTCTCTAGAATGTACCTCATTACCAGTATTTTTCCCACATGACATTCACTTTTCTCTTGGTTACGTCCAGTGATTAAAAGCTGCAAACTTTCTATTAAGAGATGATTTATTTTTGTTTTGCTTTGTTTCAGGGCCAGAGTTTAGTGTCTTGACACTTGCAAAACATTTCTCAGGTTTATTTCCACAGTCACAGTCTCTCATTGGAAGTTCTTGATTAACATTTAACTGAACAACAATAACCACCACCACAAGCCTCTCCAGCAGGAATGTTAATTTCTTTCATATATATATATTTTAAAAAATCAAAGATGTCCTGAGCAGAAGCAGATTTGAGAAAAGTGGCCTTTTAAATTGGGGTCTGGATGCAAATCCTGGTATGCTCAATAATCTTTCCTGACCAATAGGGATGAATAAGGAGCATAGAAGAGTGGAATTTTTCTCCTGTCGGGTAAGAACACTTTGGCTGACAGGAAGATCACTCTGTTTCCTGGAAGGGAATAAGTAAGAGATGCATGCTATTACTGGCAATAATAACAATTGTGTGCTGTCAAAACACTTCTGACTTAGAGTAACTCTTTCCAGAAAACACAGATGTAGTTACCCATTCCCTTCTCCTTGGAGGGTGCTCTGGACTACACAGGCTGGCTCTGTTTTGACTGATTGATTGATTGATTGATTGATTGGATTTGTATGCCACCCACTCGACTTTGGGACGACTCAGGATGGCTTACAAATACACCACAAAGCATCTAATATTACAGTATAATAAAATATAATGGAATACAGTACAGTCAATATACATAATAGAATACAATACAGAATACAGAATAGAATACAATACAGTCACTATACATAATAAGACATTAGAAAAAACATTGGAAATATAATGTCCTCTGCCGGGCCTGCGGCCGGGCATTGATGGGGGCCTGGAGGTCGGAGCCTGAAGCTCAACATCCTCAATGGAGCCAGGAGCTCAACGTCCTCAATGGAGCCCGGAGCTCAATGTCCTACTAGAGATTCCTTTCGTTTTGAGGGGATGGTTGTTAGTTATCAGGCTTTTCAGGTAGTTTATCATGGAAAGAGGCACCTCTTCGGGGTCATTTTTGTTTCAGGTGTTTTGGGCAGAGCAAGAAAGAATGAGGCTATCGAGGCCATGAGGTGGTTGCAAAGAATGGAGAGGGAGAGGAAAGCTGAGCATGTGAACAAATTGAAGCAATGAACTGCAGTGGTGGTGTGGAAGAAGGAGGGGAAAGACCCAAGTGTTGGGTCCAGCTTTGAGGTGATTTTATTGGGTCAATGCAATTTGTAAAAACCCCTTTGCTCCCCCTGGGCACAACTGTCCCAGGACAAGACGAGATTTTACTTGAGAGGACAGTCTGCCACCAGCCTCCCAGGGTTTTTGCTAACCATCCCACAGAACCTAACCTGAACTAGTCTGAAAGAAAGGTAGCCAGTAGCCAAAGAATCACTCCAGTCACTTCATTAATTTTCATGCATATATTTTAGGTAAAAGTTACAGCAAATGATAGTGTTTCAAGTCAAGAAGCACAATGAAAATAAAGAACCTTTCTAGGCTTGGAAGCCACGAGGCTTCCCTAAGCTAAAAGACTACGTGATTGCAAAATGCAGAAGCGAATTCCCCCGAGAGCTTCACAGCAAAACAGGCCTCCATAATTTATATCTTTCTCTCTCACTCCATCACCCATGATGTGGGTCCAGCCTAGAAACCGGTTAGAGAACCAATCAGGGACACAGTATAGAAATTAGGGAACCATCCTCTTGATGTTAGGTCCCAAGAATGTCCCCCTCCCCTTAGGAATTGCAGGGGAGTAAACAGGATTCAGTTTACTTTTAAACCAGGTACTTTTAGATAACAGCCTGTCTTGTTCTTACAGGAAAGAAATGTGCCCCTTCTCCTCCCACCCTCCGTAAGACCCAGGGTGTCTCCATTTTTGAATTCATCCTGGCCTTCACACAGTAATCCAATGCAGAATATCAAAATTTAAATCCAATATTTGGGGTTTTTAAAAACTGTATCAGGTTTAAGAGGCCTTCCATAGAAACCTAGTAGAAGAATCCAACACAAAAAGATAGTATGGGTTTTTGTTTTGTTTGGGTTAACCCCAAAGTCCCATCAGTCTAATATGGAAATATTTTTGGTTTGGATTGCAAATCTTAGAGGTCTCACTTATAACAATGTAGGTATTATCTTCAGTGGCCATGCTGGTTGTGGGTCTCTGGGATTTGCAATCTAAACCAATACCATTTCCATATTGGGCTGATTATTGGGGTGGAGGAAGCAAAAATAAAAAAGACTAGTATAAAAAATGATTTGGGGAGTTAAGGAAAGAAGATTTTGAGCCTTGGGGGAGGGAATGGGAAAATGAATGCGCTTTTAATCATGGTACAAGCTGAAAGGCTGTAGTGCAGGGGTGCCCAAACTATGGTCCAGGGGCCAGATGCGGCCTCAAATGCCAATTCATCTGGTCCATGAAGCCCTCATCGCTCCTGGAAGTGGAAGTAAAATGTGCTTGTATGGGCGCATTTTACTTCCGCTTCCTGGAGCGACAAGGGCTTTGTGGGCTGGATGAATTGGCATTGGGGGCTGCATCCAGCCCATGGGCATAGTGAACAGCTCCCTGAACCATGTGACCCGCCCATGGCCTGAAATGTTTGATTGCCCCTGCTGTAGTGGGAAGGAGTATGAGGATGTGATTAGGCTGGCATTTAGCTGACTGATCCACTGTGTCTCACTCCTTTTTCCAGTAATCACAAGACATAATCACTGGAGTGAACCAAATCTGTGGATTTTGGCTGTGGGCAGTTTCTTGATTAACCCTTTAAGGTAAGGCAAATAAAAAAAATTTAAATGATGCAGCTCATCGGCAATAGCCTTCTATACCATAAAAATTAACTTCCCTTGCCTCTCTGCCAGAGAGCAGAATCGTTCAATTTGCCAATATCATGTAAGCCTCTTCATGCAGTGATGGGATGTTACTGGTTCAGACCGGTTTGCCCAAACCGGTAGCACCTCATCAGGAGGGGTCGCAGGGGGGTGGTAAATCCTAGGGTGACTGGTTCGGTCGCCTCTCCGGCACCCTCCAGAAATGCATGCACAGTTCTATTTTTAGTGTGCATGCATCAAATGGAGGTTTGACACATGCACACTAAAAAAAGAACTGTGCATGCATCATTTGGAGGTTTGATGCATGCGTAGACATTTTTAATTTTTAATTTGCTCCACCCATGATGTCATGGTGGGGTAGCAGAAATTTTGACAACCCACCACTGACTTCATGGTATCAGAAATTCCATCCCAAAGGACCTAGAACAATTAGGGTCATTTGAGCTCCAATAGACCATTGAAATGTGAGGCATATTGCACGTCTATCTGGCCCCAACTGACCCTGCTTAGCCCACACCAGCCAGCTCCAGAAGGACTCACATAGGCATGCTCAGAGGGGGGTAGTGTAAAAGAAAACACCTTTTTTATTTTTAAACTTTATACCCATCTATAATAGTCTACAAAATAATGGAACTTTTCCATAAAGTGCATACAATTTTTAACCAGGGTGAAGCTGGGTAATTTTGCTATTAAAAAAATACAGATAAAAACCCAGCAAAATCCTGTAATCAAATGGAACAGCCAGAGGGACATGCGACCAAACACCTTCCTAAAAGCAGATTCCTTATTAAAGGGAAACAAAGTGGCATTAGTCATCAAATGTTAGGATTATTTGGTATCTTGCTGGCAGAGCATAGCAGCTTAATGCTAACAAACAAAATTAAATGACTAGTCTAGAGGCTGTTAATATGGCAAAAGAGAACATCTGCAGAGAGAGAAGATGCACGTGGCAGGAGGGTCCTAGGCTCTGCAAAGCTTTACGGATTGAAAACAACAATTTGGACTGGGTGAAGAGAACTGAATATGGGTTTGCTTTCTAATGCAGGTCAGGAAGCATCTCTCACTGGTAAGAACCCCACTTGAATTTAAGGGCAGCAAATCAACCCTGTGTTTTACCAAAGTGTGGATCAACACAGTCTTCTAATGGACTGAAGATGGATAAAACGCAATTCTTGGCAAACATTCACACCTGTTCTCCAAACAGTCTTAAGGGCAGGTTCCATACTTTGGGGACAAGCCCTTAAGTCTGAGCACTTTCTTCTTGGGGGTCAGTTGATGGTCACCCTTCTCCCAATGGTCTCTTTGTGTGGAATCACTGCTTCTTCTTCATCTTCCCTTGGCAATCAGCACTCTTCTGGCACTCTTCCAGCACTCTTCCATCTATTCTGGTTGCAAAGTCCTTTGCTTTTAAGGAAGATAGCACAGCCATTAGCATGCAGTGCACACAATTTCCTTCTTGTTTTCCTCTTGACTGAAATCATTAAGCCAGAATAGGGCTGTCAGACTTGAGATGCCTTTCCCGCCCTTTATCTCCCTCACCTGTCCATTTCCCCTATAATTTCATCCCACTTTTGTCTCCAGAGAGCTTATATAGCAGTTCAGTCTGCCAACACACAGAAATCTTCCTTTTACAGATGGAGGGGGCACCTATTAAAATAAATTCTTAGCTGGAATGCCTATTCTTCTATCTTCTTCAGTTCTGCCGATATCAGGCAATGTCAGACGACGCTCTCATTGTGCTAGCAGTCAGAAGATATTTTGCTTCTATTCAGTTGCTCTGCAATGGCATTTCTGATGTAAGAGAAAAGAACTAGTAGGGGAAAATAAGGAGGTTAATAGTAGAGGGAAAATCTTATGACATTCCTGTAAAATCCTGTTAACTGGGAAGGGGAATGTGTGCAGAACTTAGCTATCCATTTTGGTTCCCCGGTGCTTTGCTGCCATGTTACTTTAATTCAGGTCATGTGCAGTGGTGGGATGTCAAAAAATTTACTACCCCACCGTGTTGCAAGATGGATATGGTCATCATACTGGTTCTCTAGGATAACATACCTTAATGTAAATGTAAAACAGCTGTACCTCCTTAAGGGTTCTCCAATTGGAACAGCAATTGGAACAGCACAGGTGTAGCTTATTGATGAGGTAACTCCAAGACTTTGCTTAAAAACCCCAAGCCAGGCTACCAGGCCTTTTTAGGAAGTGTGGTAGTACGCCAATATAGGTAAAGGTATTAAATACACATTAAAATACACACAGACACACCACATCCAAAGGTGAGTCACTTACCCTGGGGACCAGGCTATAGGAAGCTTCAGGCTCTTTCTCCTCCCCGCTTGGGAGGACAGCAAGGAGGCTGTGCATATGTGCCAAGCACTGTAGGTGTGCATGCACACCAAGTGCTTGGCGTGCATGCACAGTGGGAGAACCAGTGAAAAGGTAAGCCCCGAAGGTGTTTCCCCCCAAAAGCTGCTACCGGTTCTCCGGGACAATGGGAAAAGTTACTACCGGTTCTGGCGAACTGGTGAGAGCCTGTTACATCCCATCACTGGTCATGTGAGACTGGCACACGTGGATTGGAGATGGAGGAAAGGAGAGGATTGTCTGGGCTGGATGGACTTCACTGGCTCTCCACTGATACTGCTTTTTGTGTGTGTGCTTTCTTCTGATTAATACAAACAGGCTCTTACTCTTTCAGCAGGATGTGTTTGTGACCTCCAGGCAACCTAGCAATTCGAAAGCAAGAAATTGCAAATAGATAAATAGATACTGCTTTGGTGGGAAGGTAACAGTGTTCCGTGCAATCCAGTGTCTAGTCACGCCTGTCACATGACAATGGAAATGTCTACAGGTCGCCCTTGCTCGAAAGCCAGTTTTCTCTGACTCTAGGGTATGGCTCTTTGGCTGTAAGAGAACCGTATTCTAGAGTCAGATACAACTTGTTTTCAAACAAGGGTGACCTTCATCTTTACCTAACTTATACCCTTCATTGACTGATAAAATCACTGGGTTGGAAGGGGCCTTTTAGGCCATTGAATCCAACCCCCTGCTCAATGCAGGAATCCAAATCAAAGCAGGTATGACAGATATGACAATTATTTCTTCAGTGCCTTCCAGTCTGGTGTGCTCACTACCTCCGGAAGCAGTTGGTTCCACTGTTATACTGCTTTAACTGTTAAGAGGTTTTTCCATATATTCAGCCTGTGTCTGGCTTCTTTGAGCCCATTATTACATGTCCTGCATTCTGGGAGGATCAAGAACAGATCTCACACCTCCTGTTTATGGTCATCTTTCAAGTAGTAGACGAGTGTTATAATCTACTCTCTCAGTCTCCTTTTCACAAGACTAAACATGTCCAGTTCCTTCAGTCTTTCCTCATATGGCTTGGCTTCCAGTCTTCTGATCATCCTTGTTGCCTTTCTCTGTACCTGTTCTAGTTTGTTTGCATCTTTCTTAAAGTGCTGTGCCCAGAACTGGACACAGTACTCTAGATGTGGTCTAACTAGTGCTGAATAGAGGGGGACTAGTACCTCACGGGATTTGGAGACTATACTTCTGTTAATGCAGCCTAAAACAGTGCTGGCCTTTTTTGCAGCCACATCACACTGTTGACTCATATTTAACCGATAGTCTACAACAATTCCAAGATCCTTCTCACTTATAGTATTACCCTTCTTGTAACTGTGCATCGCCTTTTGCTGTTACATTTCATTCTGTTGGTTTTAGCCCAGTGTTCAACCCTATCAAGATCTTTTTGAATTCTGCTCCTGTCTTCAAAGGTATTCACTATTACGCCCAAGTCTGTGTCATCTGCAAAAAAAATTCCTTGCACTTCCTCATCTAAGTCATTTATGAAAATGTTGAAGCACACAGGGTCTAATACTGAGCCTTGTGGTACTCCACCTATTACCCCTCCCAGCTTAAGAGCCATTAATAAGAACTCTTTGAGTATGGTTCTGTAACTGACTGTATATCGACCTTACACCTGAGTTATCTAGGCCACACCATTTAGCTTTCATACTGTGATTAAAAGCTTCATGTGAAATTGGCCAGATGTACCTGCATCTGATCTACCTATATTATCTGGCCAGGGGGTTTCCTTTATAGTAATTCAGGCACATGATCCTACTTATCCTGGGGTTGTGAGCCCAAAGAAGAGCAAGTTGAAACCAACCTAGCATATCACTTCCAAACACTCCAGTCTAATCAGATATAGCAGTGTCTCCAGGGCACTTAGAACCAACACACCTATCCTTGCAAGGTAGACCAGACATTACAGCCACCAAACACTAACATTTCCTGGAAGGCAAGGGAACTGTCTAGAAATCATAAAGAAGCCTTGAAGTTTCTAGATGGACCTCATATTTTATATTCTCAGTCTCTTCACAGGCTGAAATAGTGTAAAGGAGAGCATACAGTTCTCTTCATGATGTTTCTAAGTTTTCTGGTCATAACCATTTCATACTGGCCATGAATTTGTTGGCCATAGCCATTTTATATTCTTTTGACTCCTTTTGGGGAGTCAAAGTTTGAAAACTTGCTTCTCTTAATGGGAATGTCTCTATGTTTCACTTCCTGGGAGTCATTTTATGGATTTTATCTTTCTGCCTGCTTGCCCACAAATTTAAATGTCCATAAACATGTTAGCAACCAGGTGAGATAATCTGGAACACCTTTCTTCTTTCCAAGATAATATACTACTGTTGTTCACAGTTTAACAGTCTATTGAAGTATAATTTGTTAGTGGATAGTAAAAGGTCACTTGGATTGATTACCACAGAACAGGATTGACATACCATAAGGTACAGATGCCTGCATTGGAAGACGTGCCTGCCACCTGATGCCCACCTACCCAATCTGTTGCTGGGTAACCAAGGGCCGACAGCCAGAGCTAAGTAAGAACACCCTGGGGGCAAGACTACAAGGAGGAGGCCCATTGGCATCTGCTGTGGAGGACTATGGTGATCCTCCTTAACCAGGCCCATTCCTGTCAGACCCCACTCATTGATCCTCAAGGGCAGAAGATCCCTTACTTGGGATAGGACTTCCTTTGCAACCAATGAAGCAGTGACAAAGAACATAATAGTCAGTACATGTAGTAACGCATAATGCGCCCTTTCCAAAACACAAATGCCTCTTGAAATAATAAATAAATAAATAAATAAGCAAACGAATGAATGAATGAATGATATATCCTTGCCTGGTGGACCAGAGTGAAAATCTCTGTACTGTGGTCCACCAGGCAAGGCCCTGCTCCATATTCTGTTGGCTGTCCTTGATTGTCACCAAGATAAGTTGATAATCATGTCTTTAACTGGCAAAGAGGTATTATCCTGTTATTAACGTGGAAAGTCACTCTAAAAGAGAAATTCATTATAACTAAAGCTATAATACCCAAGACATTTTGTTAGTCAGAGGCATATTTAGCCATTGTTAAACAGCAATTCTTTGGTTTTTCATATCTAAAATATTTGCTTTCAAGTATTTTTCCCAAATAAAAAAAATATTTGAGTGGTTTAAGCTGGAGGCACAACACACTCCGTTTCCAACTATTCTATTGTAGCTGTGACCTCGCAACAGAGCATGAGGCAGAGCATGTGACAGCACTTACATTGAACTACTGTATTTGACATTTCTCCTCTGTCATCTGGTGAAAATGCATGCCTCCAATTATAACAGCAAAAAAAAAAAGTGTAGTTATCCCACAATAAGAGTATCTTACAGTTGCAATGTCGTCCAACTATGCTATGGTCAAGACATTGCTTATAAGCAGTTACTCCTTCGTAACTAGGTCTTCCACTATGAAAGTTAAAATCTGAATGTTACACTTAAGGAAGGGCCAGCACCACTCATTTCCTCCACTTTCTACTTTATGTCTGTATAGCAAGTGTATAGTCTTGGCTGTGTGGGTGGTCTAGATGAACTTGTGTGGCCAGACTCATTTTGAACTCTGAAATATATTGGAACAAAGTACGTTCTGCTAGAACTCTGTGGGGCTCCGTTTGGTGCAATCCTAATTTAGCCTAACACAGAAGAAAAGGCATGTGCCAAGAGGCTACATTGCAAGTTAAATTATTCATTCTTTTGCAACATCACATTGAGATTGGCTAATTTTGTAGCATCACGCTGAGTTTGGCTAATTTGATTCTGAAAAAGGATCCCAATACAGAATGTATTTCCAATCATATTTCCTGCTGCAAATCACTCCCTCCTCACTTGTTCACCCCTAATGGTACAACTTTCCATAAAGAGCATCTCCAGACAAATAGCAGACCAGGAGAGGAAAATCTGAACAATAAGAAAACAATGATAATAATTCCATGCCATCAAGGCAATTTTGACGTATGGTAGCCATTTTTAGGGTTTGCTAGGTAAAGAATGCACAGAAAAGGTTTACAATTAATTCTTCATACACAGCTTGCCCATCGCTACACAGACTGGCTTTTTCTCTCAGGAGGCACAGTGGGGAAATCAGACTCCTGACTGCTGTCATTGCAGCCAGGTACCTAAAACACTGCACTATCCATCCAATATAAACATTCTTAATAAATAATAAATTGTTTGGTTGAATACAATGGAAGATAAGCAAAGCAAACCGAGGAACCTGGCTGGAATAAACAACAATCTGAATCTTTAGAATCAAACTGCTTGATTTTCTATTCGGGGCCTCTATCCTTCCCTACATTGGATCATGGAGAAAACAAGGGAATATCAGAAACAAGCCTACTTCTGTTTCATTGACTACACAAGGCCTTTGACTGTGTGGACCACAACAAAGTGTGGCAAGTAATTAAAGAGATGGGAATACTAGAACACCTTATACACCTCATGAGAAATCTGTAAATGAGTCAAGAAGCAACAGTTAAGACAGAATATGGAATGATGGAGTGGTTTGGAATAGGAAAAGGAGTAAGACAAGGCTGCATTCTATCACTCTGCTTATTCAACTTATACATAGAGTACATAGTGCATAATACAAGGAAGAAGGAATCACAATTTGGGATCAAAATTGCTGGGAGAAACATCAACAATTTGAGATACACAGATGATACTACCCTAATGGCAGAAAGTGAGGAAGACCTAACGAAGCTCCTGATTAGGTTGAAAGAAGAGAGTGCAAATGCTGGCTTGAGATTCAACATCAAGAAAACCAAGATACTGTAATAGCACAGTCCCTATCAGTCCCTGGAAAATAGATGGGGAAGAAGTAGAAGCAGTGACAGATTTTACTTCCTTAGGATTAAAGATCACTGCAGATGGTGATTGCAGCCATGAAATAAAAAGGCGATTGATTCTTGGGAGAGAAGCTATAAGAAACCTGGGGAACATAGTTGAAAGTGGAGACATCACCTTGCAAACAAAAGTCTGCATAGTCAAAGCAATGGTATTCCTGGTGGTAATGTATGGTTGTGAGAGCTGGACCATTAGGAAAGCTGAGCACAGAAGAATAGACGCCTTTGAGATGTGATGTTGGAGGAGAGTTTTGAGGGTCCCCTGGACAGCGAGGAGAACAAATAGGTCAATCTTAGAAGAAATCAACCCTGACTGCTCCTTAGAAGGTCAAATAGCAAAGATGAAGCTAAAGTACTTTGGACATCAAGTCAGAAGAGAGGATTCACTTGAGAAAGCCCTGATGCTGGGAAAGGTGGAGGCCAAAAGAAGAAGAGGGTGGCCAAAAATGAGATGCCTAGATGGTATTGTATTTGTATTTTTGTATTTTGGATTTGTATTCTGCTCTATTTGCCGAAGCGCCTCAGAGCAGCTAACAACATAGTTCACAAAATATCACATATTAAGACATATCAAAGTACAGTAATACCTTGGATAACGATTGTATCGAATAACGCTAGAATCGGATAACGATGCAATTGTTGGGGTGTGTGTGTGTGGATTGGGTAGAACATCTACCCAATCCACACACATTCAGCGATCCATTGCTGCAGGGGTGGTGGATTGGAACCAATCCACCACCCCCGCAAGCAATCCCTAAGACTGCAGTAGGGTTGGGGGAAAGGGGCTTGAGTGTGAGCAGAATTTTCTCTGAATGTTCGCTTCGCTTAACAAATAAAACCAACCAAAAACTCGCTTAACAAATAAATCAGGTTTTGCAATCCCCCCCCCCCCCAAAAAAAAAATTGGTCACTTACAATGGTGTTTTGCTTAAAGAGCAAACTCGCTTAAAGAGCAATCCTGTGGAACACATTATGCTCTTTAAGCGAGGCACCACTGTAGCTGAAATGACTAAAAAGCTTGGTCTGAATGACTACATTTGTGTAAGCACGCACAGGAGTTTAAAGGCAGTAAAAACAAAACCCTTACATGGGCTTTTAAAGCTTCATTTGTATTTCTAATTATTCTTTCTACAACCTTCTTCCAAACATCATAATAAATTAGCAGAGTGGAAGGACCATTGCTTTCAGAGACATGAGGTTAGAGCATGCTCTTTTGTTTTCAGTCAGTCAAATGGACCATAACATAGTGTGATGAATAAGATCTCTGCTTCCAGATTTGATCCTTGACAAGTGAATTTCTTGCCCTTAACTTCTGTAGGATGGTCTGTACAGAGATTGGAAAGAACTGATCATATAATCTCTTAGACTGCTTTCCTGTAACAATTTTCTTTTTCATTCATTATGGTGTCTATGTTATATTATAATCATAACTCAGTAGACCAAAACATGGGCTGCGGTAGCTGAGCGGTTAAGATTATGAATTGCCATGGCGAGTGGGTGGTGATATAAATCTAAATAAATAAATAAATAAATAAATAAATAAACAACAACAACAACAACAACTTGATGACTGGAAGGTCATCAGGTCATCAGTTCAAGATCCTGGTACTGCATGACGGTTTGAGTGCCAATCTCTGTCCCAGCTCCTACCAACCTAGCAGTTTGGAAGCAAGAAATTGCAAGTAGATAAATAAGTACTGCTTTGGTGGGAAGGGAAACAGTGTTCTGTGCACTCAGGTTTCTAGTCATACCTGCCACATGTTCATGGAAATGTTTGCAAATGCAGACAGCGCTGGCTCTTTGGCTATAAACATAGATAAGCATTGAACCCTAGAGTCAGATATGACTGGCTTTTGAGTAAGGGCGACCTTTACATTTACCTAGAGCAAAACATAATTTCTTTTATGGTGGCTAATTTTTTTGCTACTTTTATAGTTATAGGGTAGAGACTCACAAAAAGGTGGTTTAATGTTATATGTTGGCTTGTGATAGAAATGTTCAGACAGCAGCCAAACTCTTGCTGTACAACTTACGTCTAGGGAAGAATGATGACATCACCAGCAGGGGGAGATAAGTACAGTACCTCCTATTTCTGTCCTGCAGATTATCCAATGCATGTGTAATCAGTTTCATTGTGTGCCATGAGAGCTCTGGGACTGAAGGAGGAACTCTTCAATTACAAAAAAAAAACACACAAAAAAAACCTTCCTTTGGTGGCAATGCCATCAGGAAACAGAAAGCTCCCCACCCCATCCAACTAGAATTTTCACCATGGATCTCAGTTGTAAATCAACTTGGCCCTTGATACATGGCAATACTAAAATAAATTATTCTTTTGGACAGTGGTGGCTAACCTTGGCACTCCAGGTGTTCTTGGACTTCAATTCCCAGAAGCCTAAGACAGCACTCTTGCTGATCAAGGCTTCTGGGAATTGAAGTTCAAGAAAAGCTGGAGTGCCAAGGTTCACCATCACTGTTTTAGGCAGTTTGAGAAAAAGTCAAAAGTTACAGAGAAAAGACAGTGTATAAAGTGAGATAAGAGAATCATTACAAAAATGTTAAGGGGAAAAAAACAGATAACACTGGTGCAAAATTTATTATTTAAAAAATACTTTTGACTGGAAGAGCCCTAGGTAGGATTTCTTGCCTTGTGAACCAACTCAAGAGAAGAATGAACACTAAATATTATCTGTTCAAGTGAGGTGTTTCTCTGCTTTCTGGAGCACAATGTCTTTCTGAAAGAATTTGCTTTATTTGGCTTCAACCTGAGTGAATGGCTGGCTGGGAAGGGCTCCATTTATTTATTTATTTAGATTTATATTGCCACCCACTCGCCATGGTGACTCAGGTTGGCTTACAATCAGCAAAACAACATAGCACAACAATAATAATAATACAGTTTTCTAAATCAATAATAGATTTCTCTCTCCCCTCCAGCTGTTGGTGGGTGTCCAGAGTATCTTGAAAAGTTGATATAATCATATAACCATGGTTCAAACGTAGCTTCCCCTGGATTTCTGCGATGTCAAATGGCAGTTGGGATCTTGGTTGCCACCTCCTTCCTGCTCTTGCCCTGGTGGCGGGGAGGTGGCATGAAGTGTTTTGCACTTCTACCTCATTGCCTCATTCTCACTAACATGGAGAAATGGTGAGGTGGGAGAATGAAAAGAGGGAAAGCAACAAGAGGAGAGATTAAATGCACTTACCCATCCTGCCCTATCTCTAAGGCAAAGGTTCCCCTTCCCAGATGGCTTTGCTTTGGCCTTTGTGGTCTGATGTGTAAATTGCCCTTGTTTGCACAGTTGGCAGCAGCTGTTCAGTTCTCCTTTCACCTGGCCTCTTCCTTTCTGAGTGTTGACACCTCATAGCATTTCTCTGCTAGAAAGAAAACAAGGAAGCCAAAAATCCCAGGGCAATGGTTTGCTATCCTGCCTTGGCAAGGCAAAGCTTGTTGCTTTCACTGCAGACTGTGGTGCCATTTTTAACATGTTGTGGCACTTTGTTTGAGCTTATGGTTTGGAACCACCAGGTATGTGCTTTCTAAACTCTCCAGGCACTAAGGAGGAGGATGGAAAGACAAAACCAAACATCTGAACTAGAACCTGAGTGCTTACATCAGTGTTTCTCAAATGATGTTCCGCAGAACACTGGTATTGCATAGAAGGTCAATAAGTGTTCCATGGGGAAAAAAATGAAATTCTGGTAAAACTCATTGGCAATTGTGTAATGCCACAAAGTTTGTTTTGCATCCATCCTTTCAGTGTGGTGCATCAGCTTGCAAGAGAAGTTTGTTTTGCAACCATTTGCAAATCAGTAGGTGCTGGCTTCATAGCAACATTATGGGTTATTAAAACTGAAGAATTCAAACCTATCTTTCAATTACAAAACCTAAGTGTTTTGTTAAAATTTTAGGATTTGTACAGTGAGTTTGGGAAAGACTGGCTTACATATTCATTTCCATCACAGACGAAACTCAAATTTACCCACAAACAAGGAGCCTGAAAGTCCGATGAGTCATAAGGTGTACAATGAATGAAAACATACATTACACACAGTGAACTAAAATGGGGCAGTGGATGGGGCGGAGAGGAACAATGTGTCATTCAGTGTGCTCTTCCCATCTGAACAGGAACTCTTTGAAGTTTAACTGAACACATCCCCAGGTTGTCTATGAATGGATAGGGAAGTGAGTTGTTTTTATATATATATATATTTGGAAGATCAACCCTGAAAGGATGTATCAGTTTGTTTAAATATATACTGTATACTGGAGCATACCAGGGATTTATCATTTCTCTTGACCTTTTGCAGATGATCAACAAAAGTGGTCAAGGAGTGGCTGGAGTGAAAGTCCCTTTTGCAGTGAAAGTCCTGGGTTGTCCTGGGTAGCAGGAGCAGCTCAGGCAAGATAGAAGAGCTCCAGAGGGCCGAAAAGCCAAGGGACCACCAGCCTCTGCTTTACATCTGATATGCTGAAACTGCTCCAGCACACCAGGGATTTACAATGAACCAGCTAATTAACAGATGTAAGGCACAATTTTAGCAGGTTTCCAGCAGCCACACTCACTTATCAATGAGCTAAAAGTGAGCACCCCCAAAAAAGTAAACCCCCAGATGGTGGGGTCCAAAAGGAGTGCTGGGCAAGGGGGTTTGGGTGCTCCAATATGCACAATGTGTCGGTGCCATAACTAGGTGCCATGTGTCGGTGCCATAACTAGGAGTGAACCCCAAGAACCCCAAGAACCCCAAAGCATCTAAGGCCGTGGCAGGTGGGTGGGTCGAGGCGATCATTAATTCATCATTAAAGGAGGGGTCTTTTCCAACATCTCTTAAACATGCCATAGTGCGCCCCCTTCTAAAAAGCCATCCCTCGACCCTACGGTACTGACTAACTACCATCCAGTGTCCAACCTACCCTTCTTGGGTAAGGTGTTGGAAAAGGCAGTGGCGCGGCAGCTACAGGATGTCCTGGATGAAGCAGATTATCTGGACCGTTCTCAGTCAGGATTCAGGCCCGGATATGGTACGGAAACTGCATTAATCGCATTGGTGGATGATCTCTGGAGAGAGCGGGATGGAGGTTATCCGTCTGTCCTGGCCCTTCTCGATCTCTCAGCGGCTTTCGACACCATC
The DNA here is from genome assembly GCA_030440675.1 of Furcifer pardalis. NCBI lineage: Eukaryota > Metazoa > Chordata > Lepidosauria > Squamata > Chamaeleonidae > Furcifer > Furcifer pardalis. The sequence goes on along the minus strand of CP126891.1, from coordinate 160,296,382 downwards.
GATCACGATATCCTTTTGGGTAGGCTCCAAAGCCTGGGGATCCAGGGCACTGTGTTGTCCTGGTTTTCCTCATTTCTGAGGGGCAGAACCCAATCGGTGTGGTTGGAGAAGGAGGAGTCCAGTCCTAGGCCCCTGCAATATGGGGTGCCTCAGGGCTCGGTGCTCTCTCCTCTCCT